>JAODAL010026727.1:0-10000 GCA_025379985.1 Phyllomedusa bahiana | reverse complement strand
TAAGTTATACATTTTTTTAGTGATTTTTTTCTCAATATTTACAACAGTCTTGTTATACTGTGCAGCTAGTATGCTAAAATAAACTTATATTATATATGAATGATATCTGTGTATCTTCTGTATCTCATTTCTTATATGTATTGTAAGAGTAGTCCCACTCAAACACAAAATAAAATATTAGGTTTGACATACAGAGGGTTCTCCACTTTTGGACAAACCCTAATGTTAGAAGGATTCCTTTGACAACTGTCTGATAACACAGTGTCCTCCTGCTGCGATCACCACCGATCAGCTGCAATCTGCAGGACAATCCGGAAGTAAGTATTAGATTTCTCTGCAGCACCACCACAGGAGAAATGAAGTATTACAGTCTCTCTGTTCTTTAATTGGCCAAGAGATGAGGATCCTGAAAAAAGCCCCTTTATTAGCTCAAAATTCCTTAGTTCCTTAAGCCTCAAAAGGAGCATGCAGAAAAGCCACCGATGCAGGTAAATGGCCCAGGTGAGATGGCAAACTGTGTAACAACACACAATGTTTCTCAGGCAGCCGGTAAACTGCAACCGATTGCATTGAGGGGCAAAGGTGATTGGTTGGAAATAGCCTTTCATTAGCCTCAGGAAGCAACTGGGAGATGATAACAATAGTGACACCAGTAGAATTCAGGATAAGACTGGCCCACCAGAGTAGCAGAAGATTCTCAAGTGGGTCTCACTTGTGTCGTAAAAATGTACATTTGATATTTCAAAACCCCAAAGGACTAGCAGAAGTCAACTTCATTTGGAGCAGACTTTGGAAATAATCACTAGATATCTTAGTAAACCCAATATGTTCAATGATTACTCAAAAGGGACCATGCACATGTCCTAGATAGAGGATAGCAGAATAATTTCCTCTGGTGGCCTTCAGAATAATTTCCTTTAGTGGGCCCTCAGAATAATTTTCTCAGTTGGCTCTCAGAATAATGTCCTCGGGTTTGGGCCTTTCAGATAATCCCCTCTGTTTGGCCCTCAAAATTTAATTTCCCGGGGGTTGCCTCAGAAAAATTTTCCCTTTTAGTGGCCCATATTTTTACTTTCCCCCTGGGGGTTTCCCCTCGGGAATATTTTCCCAACTGGGGGCCCTTTTTTGTTAATATCCTTGGGGCTTCAAAAATTTTTCCCCGGGGGTTGGGCCCCTAATTTTAATTTCCTCGGGGTAGCCCTCAGAATTTTTCCCCTTTGGGGGTTTTCTCCTCATTTTTGGTTTCCACTGGTGGCCTTCAGAAAAATTAAATCCCTGGGGGCTTAAAAAAAATTATTTCCTCTGGGGGGCCCCCTTGTATAATTTCCTTGGTAGCCTCAGAAAAATTTTTCCTCTGGTGCGCCCTCAGAATAATTTCCTCTGGTGGCCCTCAGAATTATTTCCTATGATGGACCCTCAAAATAATTTCCTCTGATGGACCCTCAGAATAATTTCCTCTGGTATACCCTCCGAATTATTTCCTCTGGTGCGGGCCCTCAGAATAATTTCCTATAAGGGCCCTTTCCCAGAATATCCCCCTCTGGGGGCCCTCAAAAATAATTCCTCTGGGGGCCCCTTTCGAAAAATTTTCCCTTCGGGGGGGGGGGCCCTCAGAATAATTTCCGTGGTGGGCCCCCAAGGAAAAATTTTTCCGTGGGGGGCCCTCAGAATAATTTCCTCTTTTGGGGGCCCTCAGAATTTTTTCCCTTTCGGGGGCCCCCCTCAGAAATTTTCCCTTTTGGTGGTCCTCGGGAATAAATGCCTCTTTTTTGTGCCCTCGAAAAATTTTTCCTCTGGCGGCCTTCAGATTTATTTCTTGGTGGCCCTCAAAATTCTTTTTCTTCTGGTGGCCCTCAGAATCTTTCCTCTGGGTGGCCCTCAGAATCTTTTCCCCTCTGGTCCCCCTCGGGTTTCATTTCCTCTGGGGGGCCCTAATTTTATTTTTTGGGGTGGCCCTCTTTTATTTTTTTCCCCCTGGTTGCCCTCAGAATAATTTCCTCGGGGTGGCCCCTGGGAATAATTTTCTCGGGGATCCTGGGAAAAAATTTTTCCCTTTCTGGTGGCCCTCAGAATAATTCTTCTGGGGGCCCCTCAAAAATTTATTTCCTATGATGGACCCTCAAAATAATTTCCTTGATGGACCCTCGGGTTTAATTTTCCCCTCTGGTATACCCCCCCAAAAATTTTTTTCTCTGGGGGGGGCCCCCTCAGAATAATTTCCTATAAGGGCCCTTTCAAAAATCATCTCCTCGGGGGCCCCTCAAAATAATCTCCCTCTGGTGGCCCTCAAAAAATTTTTTCCTTTCTGGGGGGGCCCTCAAAATAAATTTCCGCTGGGGGGGCCCCCCAGAAAAATTTTTCCCTCTTTTGGGGGCCTCAGAAAAATTTTCCCTTGGGTTTGGCCCTAAAAAAATTTTTTTCCCCTCGGGTTTGGTCCTCGGGAAATAAATCCCTCTTGTGGGCCCTCAGAAAAATTTTCCCTTTGGTTTGGCCATCAGATTTTATTTCCTCTGGTGGCCCCTCAGAATCATTTCCCCCTGGGGGCCCCCTCAAAATTTCATTTCCTCGGGGGCCCTCAAAAATAATTTTTCCTCTGGTGGCCCTAAAAAAATCTTTTTCTTTCGGGTTGGCCCTCGTATTTTTTTCCCCTGGTTGCCCTAGAAAAATTTTCCCTTGGTGGCCCTCGGAATAATTTTCTTGGTGGTTTTCCTCAGAATAATTTCCTCTGGGGGCCCCTTCGAATAATTTCTTTCTGGGGGGCCCCCAAAAACCCCTTTTTTCCTTTTGGTGGGCCCTCGGGAAAAATTTTCCCTTTCTGTTGTCCCCTCAGAATAAATTTCCCTTTCTGGGCCTCACCTCAGAAAAAAATTTCCCTTTGGGTGGTTCCTCAAAATAATTTCTTCTGGGGGCCCTTTTAAAAATATTTTTCCTTTGGGCTGGCCCTAAGAATGTTTCCTCTGGTGGCCCCCTCAAAAATAATTTTTCTGGTGGGGTCCCCCAGAAAAATTTTCCCTTGGTGCCCTAAAGGAAATAATTTTCTCTGGGGGCCCCTCAGAAAAAATTTTCCCTCTAAATGGCCCTATTTTTTTTTTCCCTCTGGGGGGCCCCTCAAAATTTAAATTCTCTCCCCGGGGGCCCCTCAGTATAATTTCCTCTTTTGGGCCCCCCAAAAAATTCATTACCTCTCCCTGGGCCCTCAAATAATTTCCCTCTTGGGGGCCCTCAAAAAATTTTCCTTGGTGGGTCATCAGAAAAATTTTCCCTTGGTGGCTCTCGGAATAATGCCTTTTGTTGCCCTCGAAAAATTTTCCCTTTGGTGGCCCCTTTTCAAAAATTCTTTTCCTTGGGGGCCCTCCAGAATCATTTAATCTGGGGGCCCCCTCAGTATTTTTTTCCCCGGGTTTTCCCCTCAGAAAAATTTTTTCTCTGGGGGCCCCAAAGAATAGTTTCCTCTGGTGGCCCCTCAGAATAAATTTTCTCTGGGGGGGTCCTCAGAAAAATTTTTCCCCTCAGGTGGTCCTCAGAAAAAATTTTTCTTGTGACCCTCAAAAATTTAATTTTCCCTTTTCTCCCGGCTCGTAAAAATTTTCCTCTGTTGTCCCCTTCAGGAATAAATTACCTCTCCCTGGGCCCTCAGAAAAATTTTCCCTTTGGGTTTGGCTCCCCCCGGTTTAATTTCTTCTGGTGGCCCTAAAAATTAGTTTCCCTTCGGGGTGGCCCCTTAAGAATATTTTCCCTCTGGTGGACCCCTGAATAATTTTCTCTGGTGGGTCCCAGTTTTTTCCTCTGGTGGCCCCTCAGAAAAATTTTTCTCTGGTGCCCCTCAGAAAAATTTTCCTCTGCCGGCCCCCCAGTAAATTTCCTCTGTTGTGCCCTTAAAAAACATTCCCTTTCTGCTCGGCCCTCAGAAAAAATTTCCTTTGTTTTCCCCTTTTTGGGAATCTTTACCCCCGCCGGCCCCTCCAGAAAAATTTTCCTCTGGGGGCCCTTCCCAGAATACTTTTCCTTTCGGGGTGGGGCCATCGTTTAATTCCCTGGTGGCCCTCAGAAATTTTATTTTGGGGGCCCCTCAGAATGTTTTTTCCTCTAGGGGGCCCCCTCAAAAATTTTTTTGTTTGGGATGGCCCCCCGAAAAATTTTCCTTTGGGGGGGTGCCTCAAAAAAAATAAATGCCTCTTGTGGGCCTAGAAAAATTTTTCCTTTGGTGGCCCCCCCCGAAAAATTTTTACTTTTGGTGCCCCTTCAAAAAAAAATTTCCTCTGGAAAAACCTCAGGGAATCTTTTCCCCTCTGTGGGCCCCTCAGAATTTTTTAAATTTTTGGGTTTCCTCAGTATTATTTCCCGGGTTGTCTCGGGAATAATTTCCTCGGGTTTGGCTCTCAGTTAAATTTATTCTGGTGGCCCCCCGGGAATAATTTTTCTGGGGGGGACCCTCGGGAAAAATTTTTTCTCTGGGGGGCCCTCAGAAAAATTTCCCCCTGGGGGCTCTCAAAAAATTTATTTCTGGGGGCCCCCTCAGAAAAAATTTTTTTCTCGGGTTTGGCCCCTCAAAATTTAATTTTTCCTATGGTTGCTCCCCAGAAAAATTTTTTCCCTTTTGGTGGCTCCAGAAAAATTTTATTCTGGGGGCCCCTTCAAAATTAATTTTCTGGGGGGGGGGACCCTCGGGAAAAAAATTTTTTCTTTTTGGGGGGGCCCCTCAAAATTTAATTTCCCTTTTGGTGGCCCTCGGGAATTATTTTCAATTTTGGTCCTAAAGTTTTAAATTTCCCCCGGGGTTGCTCTAAGAATTTTTTTCCTTGGTGGCTCTGGGGAAATTAATTTATTTGGTGGCCCTCGGGAAATAATTTTTTTTGGGTGGCCCCTTCAGAAAAAATTTTTTTCTCTGGGGGGGGGCCCTTTCCAAAATTTAATTTCCTCGGGTTTCCCCTTCAGAAAAAATTTCCTTGGTGGGGCATGGGGGAATAATCCCCCCCTGGGGGCCCCCGGGAATCATTTTTTTTTGGGGGCCCCTCAGAAGGGTTTTCCTCTAGTGGACCCTCAGAATAATTTGTTCTGAGGGGCCCTGGGGAAAAAATTTTCCTCTGGGGGGTTGCCTCGAAAAAAATTTGGCCTCGGTGGGGCCCTTCAGAATAATTTCCTCTGGTGGCCCTCGGGAAAAATTTTTACTCGGGTTTGACCCTCGGAATAATTTCCTCTGGTAATTTTTCAAAATTTCATTTCCTTAGTGGCCCTAAAAAAATTTAAATTTTTTGTTGGTCCCCCAGTATTATTTCCCCTGGTTGCTCTCAAAAAAATTTTCCCTTTCTGGTGGTTTTCGGGAAAAAATTTTTTTCGGGGGGCCCCTTTTTAGAATAATTTTTTTTCGGGGTGGACCCTCGGGGAAAAAATTTTTTCTGGTGGGTTTTTCCCAGAATAATTTTCCTCTAGGGGCCCTCGGGAAAATTTTTCCCATTTTTTGGGGTTTCCCTAAAGAATTTTTTTTCCCGGGTTTGGGGCTCTCAGAAAAAATTTCCTCCTGGTGGTTTCTCAGAAAAAAATTTTTTTTCCTGGGGGGCCCTCGGGGAATAATTTTCTCGGGGTTGGCCCCTCAGATAATTTTTCGGGGGAGTGGGTCCTCGGGAAAAATTTTTCCCTCTGGTGGGCCCTCAGTTTAATTTTTTTGGGTTTGGGCCCAAGGGGAAAAAAAATTTTTTTTCTGGGGGCCCCTCAGAAGGTTTTTCCTCTGCAGGCCCTCGGGGTTAATTAATTTCCTCTGTTGTCCCCTTGGGAAAAAAAATTAAACCTCGGGCTCGACCCTCGGGGAATTTAATTTTCCCTTTGGTGGCTCTCGGGAATAATTTCTTCTGGTGGCCCCTAAAGAATAATTTTCTCTGGGGGCCCCTCAAAAATAATTTTCTCTGGGGGGTCCTCAGAAAAAAATTTCCTCTGGTGGTCCTCGGAAAAATTTTTTCCTCTCCCGGGCCCCTAAATATTAAATTTTCCTTTTGTTGTCCCCTTAAAAAAAATTTTTTCCCCTGGTCTGGGGCCCTCAGAAAAAATTTTCCTCTGTTTGCCCCCCCTTTTTTAAGAATCATTCCCTTTCTGTCGGCCCCCCGGGGAATAATTTTTTCTGGTGGCCTTTAGAAAAAACTTCTTGGGGGGTGAGCCATCGGGAATAATCCCCCCGGGGTGGCCCTCGGGGAAAATCTTTTTCTTTTTGGGGGGCCCTCAGAAAGTTTTTCATTCTGGTGGACCCTCAGAATGATTTGTTGTTTGGCCCTAGAAAAAAATTTTCCTCTGGAAACCCCCTTCAGAACCCTTTCCCTTTAGGGGGGCCCTGGGGGAAAAAAATTTTTTCCTCTGGAAACCCCTTTCAGAATCATTTCCTTCTAGTGGCCCTCAAAATTTTTTTTTCTTTGGTTTTGGGCCCCTCGGGTTTTTAAATTTCCCCTGGTTGCTTTCCGAATTTTTTCCCTCTGGTGGTCCCCAAAATTTTAAAATTTTTATTTCTGGGGGGGCCCTCAGAATAATTTTTTTTTGGGGGCCCCTTGGGGATGATTTCCTCTGGGTTGGGCCCCCCTCAAAATTTAATTTTCCCTTTGATGCCCCCTCAAAAATAATTTCCTCGGGATGGCCCCAGAAAAATTTTCCCCCTGAGGGCCCCTTTCGGAAGGATTTTTCTCGGGGAAACCCTCGGGACAAATTTTTCCCCCTGATGGCCCTCAGAAAAAAATTCCATCTCATGGGGCCTCAGGAAAATTTTTTTTCCTCGGGGTGGTTCCCCCAAGAAAAAATTTTCCTTTTGATAAATTCCTGGGAAAAAATTTCCCTTGGTGGTTCCTCAAAATAATTTCCTCGGGTTTGCCCCCTTTTGGAAAAATTTTTTTTTCCTTTCCTATTAGGGCCTCAGAAAAATTTTTTCTCTGGTGGCCCTCGGGAAATTAATTTCCCTTTTGGGGAGGGGGACCTCGGGGAATTTAATTTTTCCTTTTTGGTGGCCCTGGAAAATAAATTTCCTCTGGGGGAATTTGGGAATGTTTTCCCTCTGGTGTCCCTCGGGGAATTAGGGCCCTTTGGTGGGCTTTTCAAAATTTAATCTAAATTGGGGGGTCCTCAAAAAATAATTTCCCTTAGGGGGCCCCCTTTTTAAAATTTAATTTTTTGGGGGTGGCTCTCAGAAAAAAATTTTTCCCCTCGGGTTTGGGAACCCTTTTGGGTTAAAAATTTTCTTTCTAGGGGGGGTTCCTTAATAAAATTCCCCCTCTGGGGGAAACCCTCAAAAATAATCTCCCCCTGGGGGGTTTCCTCTAGTAATTTTCCTTGGGGGGTCCTCAGTTTAAATATCCTTAGTGACCCTTACAAAAATTTTCCCTTGGTGGTTTTCCTCATTTATAATATCCTCTGGGGGGGGCCCCTCGGGAATTTTTTCCTCTGGTGGCCCTCACAAAAAAATTTTCCTTTTTGGGGGGGGCCCTCAGAAAAAATTCCCCCGGGGTGGTACCCCTAAAGTATAATCTCCTTGGGGGGACCCTTTTCAGTATAACCCTCTCGGGGTGGATCCTCAGTATAATCCCCCTTTTGGGGGCCCCTCAGAAAAAAAATTTTTCCTCTGGTGGGGTCCTGAGCATAATTTTTTTTCCTTTGGTGACCCCTCAGAAAAAATTTCCCTGCGGTGGGCCCTCAAATAGTTCCCTTGGGGGACCTCAAAGTTTTCCCTTAGGGGGGGGAAAGCAAGTATTTTAAAAAATTTGAGGTTTTTGGTATAAAACTTATACCCTTCTCACTTAAAAACGAAAATATTGTCCTTCACCGCAGAAGTATATAGACCCCAGCAATACCCAAAATCCCAATATTATTACACCCAGCAATTTTGTTTGCGGACCCACAATTGACCTTTCAAAATAATGTCCCAGAACACAGGGAAGGAAGTAGGAAGGTGAAAGCCCGGGAAATAGTGGGTAAGGAGTCAGTTCAGTGACAGTTGGTGAGAGGGAAAGGGAAGAGGTGAAAGGGGTTGGGGTTTTTTCCCCGAAAAAACCAGGTTATGACATTTGGTTACTCACAGGGTGAGAAACTGGGGAAGAATTTCGAAAAAGCAGACTCTGAAATACGGGGAATGACGTGTGGACAGAGAGGGAGTTTCCTGTCTGAGACCTGCCACCAAAGAACATGTCAAAGAGAAGGCCGTTATAAGATACAGTTCCCAACAAACCCTGAGTGAAAAGTTGAACGTCTACCAAAAACTTTACTGATATTCTCTGAATCCGAGTTAGAAAATCCTTTCAAATGACCACCAGTTGTGCTGTTCAAACTCTGTTTGTGAGTATTACAATTTTGTACAAAGCAACCACTTCGCTTGCATGCTTGTTGCTGGGGTTATGGATTGCTGGGGGCAAAAAAAAAGGAGCTTTTCCTCCCAAAGGGCCCTCATCAGGGAAAGTCTAGGCCTGGTGCTTTTCGAGGTTGTCTGGCAGGCCCTCTACCTTTCCGTGCCTGATCTTAATCGGTCACAATCACCGGGGTTTGTCATGCTTGGGTAAAAGTTACGTGAAAGAAATATGTGTCCCTGACCATGTCCTCTAGCCGCCATTGTCACGGTATATGGGAGTAACATAAACACGGCATTGCTGATAATGTGAAATGTAATACTCTCGCAGTGTGGAAGTATTTGCGTTTATAGAATATTTTCTGCTCCCCCCAAAAATCTGGAACGCGTTTTCTTCTGTTTAGATTTGTCATATAATGAATTTCAAATAAAAGATAAGAGTTCTTTATCTAAGAGTCACGCCATTGAATTAATATTCTTAGAAATGGAACGCACCACCTGATATATGGTCGAGATACTGAATATCGCAGTTATCACCAAGATTACCAGGGTTTCTGCTATAAGATACAAATGGGTTTATGGATATAGTCACTGATTTAAGGAAAAAACTACTTAAAAACTCAACAGACACCTTAGACAGATATGATACCTGTGCTGCCTCAACAATGGTTCCCAAATGGACCATTTTTTTGTATGTGATTCAATGTTTTATAAATGTTTAAAGCAAAAAAGAAGTCCAAATATGTCCATAGGCGGCCCAAATTAAATTAGGGTTTCCCCCTTTATTTAGAAAAACCCCTTCCCCACAACATGTCCTTCCTACAAACTTCCACCAAAGATTTTTATGCATATCCTTTTACAATTGACGTAACTACTGTCCCCGGACAGTGTTAAGTCTAGTAAATGGATTGCAGGACATCATTGGTGGCGTATCTTATACCCTTTTTATATCTATATGTTCTGGTATGAAGGGATTGCAGTCGTGGTGTGGGGAGATAAAAGCCTTTCATGGGGTCCTTAAAGCGCTGGGGGCCATTGGGGGAAATTTCCTTTCCCGCAGCACTTGGTGCGGGATTTCCCGGAAATGGGGCATCGGGCCCCGCTCCCTTTCCCCAACACTTTGGGATGCACTGCATCATGCTTCAGCTGTGCTTGTTAGACTCGACAGTATTTAACTCTGGAGAGTTCACTTTGCGGGCATCCCCCTTGAGGAAGCAGAGACTTGCGAAACGCGGGGGTTTACCGGTCTTTCACTTTTTATTGTGAGGTAAATTTTGGGGTTTTGCCCCTTTTTTTTACTTTTTTGGTGCATCTGTCTTTAGTCTGAGGTTTTACCCTTAATGTACTCTTTAAAGACAGATGTTTTAAAAAAAGGAGTGGTGACCTGTCTATATAATTATTGGCCTCCTTTATATTATACCTACATCATATGTAACCTTAATAGCAATGAGTAGACCTGTCTATATTGGATATCTTAGAAACCCTTTTTTATTTTTTTTAAAAAAATTTAATGCGTTATTAAAGAGAGGGGGGAATTTTTTCAAAAAATTCATTCGGTCACTTTGCCCCAATTTTTCCAAAAAAAATTTTGTTTCGTTCCGAAATTTCTTTGGCACGATCGCGTTAAAAAAACGATTTTTCCCCGGGTGCACAGAGCCGCAGGGGGCGAGAACGTTTTTGCCAGCTTTTAAA
>JAODAL010026726.1:0-56215 GCA_025379985.1 Phyllomedusa bahiana | reverse complement strand
CCCCAAATCTCCATCTCTGGGTGCTTGAGGAGTTTCACTGCTCTGTATAAGCAGGACATCTCAGTATTGCTGATACTAAATATCTTCTGTGCAGGTCTTACTGTTGGCCTTCATGGTCTTGGGATACCCATGAATTTTTATCTGCCTGTGAGGAGCGCGCTAAGGGGAAGGTGCCCAGGAAGTTACCCGAGGGTCTTCTCCATCCACTTCCTCTTCCAAAAAAACCCATGAACTCACCTTTCTATGGACTTCATAACTGATTACCCAAGTCTCAAGGTAAAAATGTGATCTGGGCGATTGTTGATAGATTTTCCAAGATGGGCCATCTTGTGCCTATTAAGAAGTTACCTAGTGCTTCTCTGGCTTCTCTGTTTATTAATCTTGTGCTTAAAGGGGATATATCACTTCATCAGTTCGGCTGTTCTCTTGAAGCTTGATTCTCTCATTTCCTGAAATCCAAGGGCGTTTCTTCCCCTCCCAGCTGGGTGTTTCTTAACAGAAGGGGGGATGACATCATCCCCCCTTCTTCACTGTTCATGCTCGCTCCCGAGTCAGTGTGTTTGTTTGAGATCAGTGGGAGGGGATAGCACATCCCTGCTCTTCCCCCCCTCTCTGTCTGAGTCCACATGTCACTGTGTCGTTCCTCTCCCTATGCGGTCTTATTTTGTAAAAGCCGTTTACATACCACAGGCCTGCATTCAGTCTAGACCAGTGGTTCTCAACCTTTCCAATGCCGTGACCCCGCAATATAGTTCCTCATGTTGCGGTGGCCCCAAACCAAAAAATTATTTTGATGGCTACTTCAAAACTGTAATTTTGCTACATGAGGGGTTACATATGTGTGATGCCTCTGAGCGGTACTCTACATGTCACATACCTATAAAGGTACCACTCAGAGCCGTTACATAGATGTAACCTTATACAGGGGGGCCTGTGTGTGGTACCGGGGGGGTTACATATGTGTGACGCCTCTGAGCGGTACTTCTACATGTCACATACATATAAAGGTACCACGCAGAGCCGTTACATAGATGTAACCTTGTCCAGGGGGGAGGCTGTGATTGGCACATGCGGGGTTACATATGGGACCCCTCATGTGCCACTCACAGCCCCCCCTATAAGGGGAGAGGGGGGTAAATGTAATGTGTATATCATGTGATGGCTGGATGTGGTGCAAGTAACAGGTTAATAACATATTACTTGTACCACACACAGACATTACATGATGCAGTGGATGTGTGTGTAGGTGTTTAACACTAAATTACCTTGCAGCCAGGAACAGCCCTGCCGTACAGTATCAGCGTTCTCTCTGCACTGGGTACGGCAGGGCTGTTCCTGGCGTTTGATACGTGGTGAGGGCGCGTGATGCTGCGCGCTTTCAGCGTCCTGCACGCACCGCCCACAAGAACCGGCGGGACGTAAGTCCGTCCTCGCCGCAGCGCCGCTCACAGGAGCGGCTCACTGAGTGACCCATGCTGAGAGTAACGGCGCCCACTGCTCCCCCTCCCCTCAATAATTCAAACGCTGTGGGCGCCGCACTATGCAACCAGCTGCAGGGAGGGGCGCAGCGACGGCTACAGCGCTCCTCCCTGCAGCTATAAAGCCAGTGCGGCGCCCCTCTCAGCTCTCCGGCCGGCGACCCCTGTGTTTTGGTCGTTCGACCACCGCCGGGGTCGCGACCAACAGGTTGAGAACTGCTGGTCTAGACGGTCTTCTATGAACTCAGAACACTGAACTCTTCTCCTCTCACAGCTGGAGGTTTGTTACAGTTGAATCCAGTCTTCTATGAACTCCTCCAAAGCACAGATTGTAGAAGTAGCTGCAGTGTCACTGAGGAGCTGGTGGCTGTATAGAGTGAAATTATTGCCGGCCCCTTACATGCATCAGCGTTAGGCACCGAGGCACAATTCTGCCGTTTTCAGATTGTAGAAGCAGCTTCAGTGTCAATGAGGAGCTGCTAGCTGTACAGAGTGAAATGTTGCCGGCCCCTTATTCGGAGTGAGAGAGGCACGGCCCCGTGAATACGACCGGTGGGCCAGACAGAATGAAAATTAGTAGAACTGGCAGCCAACTAAATGCAAGGAGGTGGAATCCGACCGGCACTGGGGAACAGTGTTTACACAAAACGAAGATAAGGGAGAAAACAAGACAGCTCTACAAATGACATCCAATTGCAAAGTTATTTGTTTTCACTGTCCCCTTATTCTGGAGACCATTTAATGAAATGATACAACCCCTTTAAACTTCATGATATCCCTGAGAACATTGTGTCTGATGGAGGGGTCCAGTTTGTATTTAGATTTTGGAAGGAATTCTGGGTGCGGTTGGGTATCTTCTGGGTGCGGTTGGGTATCTCTGTCATATTCCTCCACGTTCCATCTGTAGAGTAATAGACAGAAAGGATCATTCTCTGGAACAGTTCTTAAGATGTTATGTTCCTGATTCCCAAGAGAAATGGAGGCAGTTTTGACCATTGGCAGAATTCGCGATTAACAATAGAGTGATTTCATCCACTGAAATGCCGCTGTTTTTCTGTAACTATTCTTCTACTATGATTCTGGTTTCTCGTCTTGTCGCGCCAGCTCCACCGCCGAACTTACTTACAATTGACTGTGTACAGTCTGGGCCCAGGCCCTTCAGAATCTGGTCACAGCTCAAGACAACCAAAAGGGTAATGCCAACAAAAGGTGGTCTATAGGTCTGGATGATGTTTTTTTGGGGGGGTCAGGTTTGGTTATCTACGAAGAACCTGCATCTCAAGGTTCCTTCAAGGAAATTTGCTCTGCGTTTTATTGGTCCATACCCTATTACAGTCTCTTTCAAGCTCCAATTACCAAGAGCTTTTCATATACACAATATTTTTCACAAATCTCTACTGAAAACACTATGTTCCTCCTTTGTTACCTGTGTCTAACCCACCAGCACCAGTTGTTGTCTGGGGGGAGTTAGAATTAAAGAGAGAAAGAATTCTGGATTCACATTTGGTCCAAATTTCTGTCCAGTATCTCGTTCATTGGAAAGGTTGTGGCCCTGAGTAGCAAAAGACATCTATGCCCTGCGTCTCATCAAACTATAACATTGCCAGAACCCTTCCAAGCTGGTGTTTCTGTTTGGGGTCTGGACGCCCCTCATAAAAGGGGGGTACTGTAATGACTGTACAGTCGTCCACCTGTAAAGTACCTGAATTGTATGTTTTCTTTGTACTAGTCTGAACACTGTCTGTACCTGCTGTGTGGTGATTGACAGGTTCTCCACCTCACCCATCTGGTAACTTCTACTTGCCCCTGTGCTGGGCTGCAGAGAGGTACCACCACCACTCATCTTCCTTCCCTCCCAGTCTGTGTTCTGTGTGGACTGGATTTGGGAGGGCCGTGCCAATCACACCCTGGACCGTGACTCTGGCCTTCCACTAGTTGTCCACTTGTGCACTGGGACTGTGCTTGTGATAGTCTTTTATAACTAGAGCTGGTGTTTCTTTGGATTCTTATTGCTTGGTTTGCTGCCCTCTTTTTCTGTCCTCTTTATCTCCATTTGTCCTGTTTCTTCCTGTTGTTTCTTTGTGTTTGTCTTCTTATATGTCCCACTAGAGGAGGGAACATTAACCAGTTGTCACCGACTGCCTAGTGTCAGACCAGCATGCAGGCAGGGTCAGTTTTGGCAAGCCTAGTCTTATGGCTCACTGTCTGTCTTTCCCATCTTTCATCAAGTCCTGGGCTTTTCCAAATTTCTGCTAATTAAAATTGTGGCGTACTTATGTATTCAGCCCTCTGTACTAAATAAAACCTAGTGTGACCAATTACCCTTTAGAAGTCACCTCATTAGAAAATAGAGTACTTCTGTATGTAATTTATTCTCAGTAAAACTACAGCTGTTTTTTGAAGGCGCCAGAGGTTTGTTAGAGAACATACAGCATCATGAAAACCAAGAAACACACCAGACAGCTCAGAGATAAAGTTGTGGCAAAGTGTATTGCAGATAACTGAACCAAGGAATTGATAACAAGGCATCAGGAGATAACACTATCTCTTTCTTTGGGTCCCTATTGTATGCTTCATTATTGTATACTTTATTATGTTTACCTATACTGTTTGTTTACCTATATATGTTTGTTTGTTTGAATTTGCTACCAATGTAGTAAAAGTAGAAGAGTCCACAAGAGTTGTTACAAATGTAAAAGTAGATATCCTCGACCAATCTTTTCAAGAATTTCGGGCCTTATTGGGGTGTTAGATTATAGACCCACCGACCAGGGGTGTAACTACCGGGGTAGCAGATGTAGCAGCTGCCCCAGGGCCCGTGCACTTAGGGGGCCCGCGCCCCGGGGCAGCTGCTACCGCGTCCGCTACCCCGGTAATGCCGCTCCTGGGCCCGCCGGCAGTGACCATAACAGTTCACTGCGGTGGGCGGGGAGCCGAGGGGCCCGGCGCATACTGCCTCTGAATGGCCAGAGCGTTCAGAGGCAGCAATGGCCAGAGATAGCAGAGCAGAGCGACGAATCCGCTCTGCTACTTTCCCTGCAGGCTCTCTGTGATCACGTGGGCGCGCCCGCGCTGAGCAGTATACCCGCGCTGAGCTGTATACCCATAAGCCTGTCTATATACCCCAAAGCCTGCCTGTATACCCCAAGCCTGCTTGTATACCCCTGACTGTCTGTATACCCCCAGCCTGCCTGTATACCCCTAAGCCTGCCTATATACCCCCTGACTGCCTGTATACCCCCTGCCTGCCTGTATACCCCCCTGACTGCCTGTATACCCCCCTGCCTGCCGATATACCCCCTAAGCCTGCCTACATAGCCCCCCAGTCTGCCTATATACCCCCAGTCTGCCTGCATAGCCCCCAGCCTGCCTGCATAGCCCCCCCAGTCTGCCTTTATACCCCCCAGCCTGCCTATATACCCCCCTAAAGCCTGCCTATATAGCTCTAAGTCTGCCTGCTTGAATAGCCTGTCTGCCTATATAGCCCCATCCGAAAGTTTGCTTTGGGGTCCTGGCTTCTCTAGTTACGCCCCTGCAACCAACTCTCGGCGATTGAAGCCTTTTGAAAATGTCTCCCTCAATTTGGTCTTCAGGTTTTCCTTTGTGCCTCTCCTGTGCCAAGTGATACACAAAACACCCCTACCCTCTCCATACTCCCCCTCACTTTTTTTCCTCTCTCTCTCTCTCCTTTCTTTTTTTTTCTCTTCTTTTTACTTCTTTTTAAGTTTTCATGCTAAGAAGACCATTGGGTTATAGAGACTTAGAAGTTCTCGTCTTTACATGTAGGTAAAAACACAGTTGGCCCCTGTTTGGCCAGAAGACCTCACTCTATGTCTGTTTCATTGAAAATTGTCATAGTATGGAAAGTTTATGTATACACTCTTTGGACCACATGTATGAAAACTATGAAGACTTTATTGCCCATAGAAACCAATCAGAGTGCTCCTTTCTTTTCATAAAGTGCTCTGAAAAAATAAAAGGGGCGCTCTGATTGGTTGCGATGGGCAACAAAAAAGTCTTAGACCAAGTTAGTTTTCATACATGTCCTCCTTTGTTTGTGTATTTGATTTCTGCATTTCTACCAGAATGTTTCTTCCTTTTATTCATAGGCATATTGTGTTATATGTTAAAAGAAAAATTGATTCAATAAAAATCTATTATTGGAAAAAAAGTACAAGAGTCCCTAAGAGTTGTCACAAATGTAATAAAAGTAGAAGAATCCACGAGAGTTGCTACAAATGTAATAAAAGTAGAAGAGTCCACGAGAGTTGTTACAAATGTAATAAAAGTAGAAGAGTCCATGAAGTGATGTTGTTACCAAATGTATAATAAAAAGTAGGAAGTGTACCATGAGAGTTGCTACAAATGTAATAAAAGTAAGAGTCCACAAGAGTTGTTTCAAATGTAATAAAACTAGAAGAGTCCATGAGAGTTGTTACAAATGTAATAAAAGTAGAAGAGTCCATGAGAGTTGCTACAAATGTAATAAAAGTAAAAGAGTCCACAAGAGTTGTTTCAAATGTAATAAAAGTAGAAGACTTGCAGGAGTCCCTGAAGCGTTGGAGCTTGGCATTGACCACCACTTTCCTGGCCTCTTATGACAAACCATTGCAGGACTGGGTAGTTCAGATTGGTAGCCGGGGGGCATCAGACATCGCCACGCCCACCAGTCATCCATTGAAGCTGAGGACGCCTCTCCGGCTGTCAGTCAGCAACGCCTGTCTGCTGGTGGTCCCACAGCCGCATGGAAGAAGCAATTGGATGGTGTTCTGCTGTGTGCATTACCTCCTCGTTCCCACACCTAAATGAATATTCAGAGGTAGGAGAGCGTTTCAAGATTTTCACATCTACATAGAAAACATATGGAAACATTCAGTAAACAAACTCAGAAGGAAAGTGTTTAGTGGCGTTCTCAAATGTTTCTGCCAATTGTCAAATCAGAAGCTGCTCACCCGACTGCCGGGAACATATGCAAATCCACCACCTTTGGAGTAATTTCATTTGCAGATATTGATTTCTACATAAATGACTGCGCTGGAGCGAGCCATCCGAAGAGGCTGCCGGGGCCCATTCACAGGCGATCCCAGCGCCGGTGTTAACTTGCACCATCAAAATAATAGAGAATCATACGGCAGGAGTCAAGATGTAACACTCATGGTTTAAAGATGAAGGGCAGAGTGATAAGGGAAGAGCTTTTATTACGGAGAATAGATGAGGCTGACTGGAAGCGGCTTGGCCTCAACACTTGTTACACTTACTGACAATCTGAACTTCTCTACATTCACATCCAAGATAATACACCCTTCACTGACAGCCGGGCCGGCTAGAGTAAAGGCAGCCATATACATCAGATAGAAGAAGACTAACGGGTGAGCAACCACTGGGTGAACGATTGTCTGTGAGGTGTAAACAATGGTCACCTACACATCACATCCCAGACAATACACCCTTCATTGACAGCCGGGCCAGCTAGACTAAGGACAGCCATATACACCAGATAGAAGAGGACTGATGTACCACTGGGTGAACGATCATCTCGGAGATGTAACCAGTGGGTGAACGATCATCTCCAACATGTAACCACTGGGTGACCGATCATCTCAGAGATTTAACCACTGGGTGAACGATCAACTCCAACATGTAACCACTGGGTGAACGATCAACTCCAACATGTAACCACTGGGTGAACGATCATCTCAGAGATGTAACCACTGGGTGAACGATCAACTCCAACATGTAACCACTGGGTGAACGATCATCTCAGAGATGTAACCACTGGGTGAACGATCAACTCCAACATGTAATCACTGGGTGACGATCACCAGATCAAACCCTTGAACGATCATCATGTAACCACTGGGTGAGACGGATCATCTCGGAGATGTAACCACTGGGTGAACGATCATCTCGGAGATGTAACCACTGGGTGAACGATCATCTCCAACATGTAACCACTGGGTGAACGATCATCTCCGAGATGTAACCACTGGGTGAACGATCATCTCGGAGATGTAACCACTGGGTGAACGATCATCTCGGAGATGTAACCACTGGGTGAACGATCATCTCGGAGATGTAACCAGTGGGTGAACGATCATCTCGGAGATGTAACCACTGGTCCGCCCAAGGAACCTGTCATCATCTCGGAGATGTAACCACATGAGCGGTGACAGCATTTACATCCGGAGATGGTATAACCACTGGGTGCATCACGATCATCTCGGAGAGAGTGTAACCAGTGGGTGAACGATCATCTCGGAGATGTAACCAGTGGGTGAATGATCATCTTGGAGATGTAACCACTGGGTGAACGATCATCTCCAACATGTAACCACTGGGTGAACGATCATCTCAGAGATGTAACCACTGGGTGAACGATCAACTCCAACATGTAACCACTGGGTGAACGATCATCTCAGAGATGTAACCACTGGGTGAACGATCATCTCCAAGATATAACCACTGGGTGAACGATCATCTCGGAGATGTAACCACTGGGTGAACGATCATCTCGGAGATGTAACCACTGGGTGAACGATCATCTCGGAGATGTAACCACTGGGTGAACGATCATCTCAGAGATGTAACCACTGGGTTAACAATCGTCTCCAAGATGTAACCACTGGTCATTTACACATCTCATCCGAGACAATACACCTTTCATTGACAGCCGGGCCAGCTGGACTAAAGGCAGCCATATACATCAGATAGAAGAGGACTGATGGGTGAGTAACCAATGGGTGAACGATCATCTCGGAGATGTAACCACTGGGTGAACGATTGTCTTGAAGAGGAAACCATTGGGTGAAGGATCATCTTGGAGATGTAACCATTGGGTGAACGATCATCTCCAAGATGTAACCACTGAGTTAACGATCGTCTCCGAGCTGTAACCATTGGGTGAAGGTATCATAACCATTGGGTGGTTGATAACCATTGGTCGTGAACTGAGATTCATCTCCAAGATTGAAATCATTGGGTGAACACGTTGTCTTGAAGATGGTAACACTGGGTGTAACCGATCGTCTCCAAGATGTAACCACTGGGTGAACGATCATCTCGGAGATGTAACCACTGGGTGAACGATCATCTCCAAGATGTAACCATTGGGTGAACGATTGTCTTGAAGATGTAACCACTGGGTGAACGATCATCTCCAAGATGTAACCATTGGGTGAACGATTGTCTTGAAGATGTAACCACTGAGTGAACGATCGTCTCCAAGATGTAACCATTGGGTGAAGGATTATCTTGGAGATGTAACCACTGGGTGAACGATCATCTCCAAGATGTAACCACTGGTCACCTACACATTCTCATCTGAGATAGTGCACCCTTCATTGACAGCCGGGCAGCTAGACTAAAGACAGTCATATACATCAGACAGAAGAGGACTAATGGGTGATCAATAGATGAACGATTGGCCTCTCATCAGAGGCTCAGGGTGGTGTTCTGTCCCTTTCCTATGGTTTATTGCAGCTTTGCTCCATCAAGAGACCTCTAGGATCAGTGACTCCAGATTAGTTGCACTGTCTATTGGAGTCTCATGAAGTCAGAATTCCACCTGCTCTGTCAGTTGTGGCTTAAAGGGGTTGTCTCACTAGAAGTTTAGTTGAAAATTCGGGACCAAAAAACTAAAGGGTGTAGTCCTTGGTTTCTATTGGGCCCAAAATGCTACGGTTTTAGGAACGGGCTGGTTTACTTTGCTTACAACGGTGTTTTTTTAAGGTCAGGGAACTTCGTCCCGTCCAGGTCGTGCACAGAAAGGGAAAGGCAGTTAAGAGGGGGGGCAGGGGTGTGTGTATTGGCAGGGCAAAGGGGGAGAAGAGTGGGGTACAATCAACAACCCCTGCTGTCCCTTACTGGTTTCCCCCCTTGCCCGCCAAAAACAACCCAAACCCCGCCCCCTTCTCTTAATGCCCTTTCCTTTGCATGTGCACGAGGGGCGCGAAAGCTTCCCTTTTACCCCGTAAAAACACCGTTGTTTTGACATGGGAAAAACCCGCCGTCCAAAACCGTACACTTTGCCAATGTAACCAAGGGCGTCATCCTGATTGGTCTCCCACATTGTTCAAACTATGATCTTCATAGTGAGACAACCCCTTTAAAGTAGTCTTTCCACAATAGACTTTGATGGGATACTGGAAGGATAAGTCATCAAAGTCTGATAGGTGCTGGTTCACCCTCTGAGCCCCACACTTCCCTCGGGAACAGGCACCCAAAAGTGTTGACTCAGCAATATTTGGGTGTTTTTAGAGGTGTGGCCTGATGTGATGTCATGTGTGGGTGTGGTTAGAGGTGTGGCCTGCTATGATGTCATGTCTGGGTGGGGTTAGAGGTGTAGCCTGCTCTGATGTCATGTCTGGGTGTGGTTAGAGGTGTGGCCTGCTGTGATGTCATGTGTGGGTGTGGTTAGAGGTGTGGCCTGCTAATGTCATGTTTGGGTGTGGTTAGAGGTGTTGGCTGCTGTGATGTCATGTTGGGTGTGTTAGAGGTGTTGCCTGTTGTGATGTCATGTTTGGATGTGGTTAGAGGTGTGCCTGCGGGATGTCATGTTTGGGTGGGGTTAGGGGTTTTTTTGCCTGCTGTGATTTCAGCCTGGGTGTGGTTTTTAAGCGGGGCCTGTGTGATTCATTTTTGGATTGTTTAGGGTGTGGCCTGCTGTGAGTCATTTTGGGTGGGGTTGGAGGTGTGGCCCTGTTGGATGTCAGTTTGGATGTGGTTAGATTGTTGCCTTTTGTGTTCATGTTTGGGGTGTGGTTAGGTTGCCCTGTTGTGTTGTCATTTTTGGTGTGGTTAGAGGTTTGGCCTTTGTGATGTCATGTTTGGGATTTTTTGATGTGTTGCTGTTGTGATTATTTTTGGGTGGGGTTGGAGGCGTGCCCTTTTGTGATTCATTTTTGGGATGTGTTAAGGTTGTGGCCTGCTGTGAGTCATGTTTGGGTAGGGTTTAGGGGTGGGCCCCTGCTGTGATGTCATCCCCTGGGTTGTTAGAGGCTTCCCTGTTGTGATGTCATGTTTGGTGTGGTTAGAGGTGTACCCTGCTGTGATGTCTTTTTGGGGGTGGTGGTTTAGAGGTTGGCCTGCTGTGAGTCATGCCGGGGTGTGGTTAGAGGCCCCCCCCCCTTTTTTTTTCATTTTAAAAATTTTTTAGATTCCTTTCTGTGATGTCATTTTTGGGGTGTGGTTAGATGTTTGCCTGTTGTGATGTCTGTTTGGGTGTGGTTAGAGTGTGGCCTTTGTGATGTCATGTTTGGGTTGTTTATAGGGTTGCCTGTTTGTGATGCCCATTTTTGGGATGTGTTTAGGGTGTCGCACCTGCTCTAATGTCATGCTTTATGGTTGAGGTATAGAGGTGTTAAGTTGGGGTGGCCTTGACCCCTTTGATGTCCATGTTTGGATGTGGTTAGATGTGTTGCCTGTTGTGATGTCCATGTTTGGTGTGGTTGAGGTTGGCCTGTTGTGATGTCATGTTTGGGTGTGGTTGGAGGTGTGGCCTGCTGTGATGTCATGTCTGGGTGTGGTTAGAGGCGTGGCCTGTTGTGATGTCATGTTTGGATGTGTTTAGAGGTGTGGCCTGTTGTGATGTCATGTTTGGGTGTGGTTAGAGGAGTGGCCTGTTGTGATGTCATGTTTGGGTGTGGTTAGAGGTGTGGCCTGTTGTGATGTCATGTTTGGGTGTGGTTAGAGGCGTTGCCTGTTGTGATGTCATGTTTGGATGTGGTTAGAGGTGTGGCCTGCTGTGATGTCATGTTTGGGTGTGGTTGGAGGTGTGGCCTGTTGTGATGTCATGTTTGGATGTGGTTAGAGGTGTGGCCTGCTGTGATGTCATGTTTGGGTGTGTTTATAGGCGTTGCCTGTTGTGATGTCATGTGTGGGTGTGGTTAGAGGCGTGGTTTGCAGTATCATCACACCTCGGCATGTTTAGTGGCCCCTTATGATCACATCATGCACTTGCATAGAGCCCAGTACAGTGCGGGGCCCCTTATTATATCGCCACAGACCTGATTCCGGGATATCCCTCTTCCACAGCCCGAATGACGCCGTCCCTCCGAACCCATCAGTCAGGGCCCGGTGCAGCTCGGGAAGCCTGCGCGGGTCAATCCTGCGGCTGCGGGGAGCTGGGGCGTCGCGTGCTCGGTTGTCACATTAATGCGGCCCCATCACGCCGCAGTTTATCAGGAGGCAGCTCACACGGTTTTAATGAGCGCGCAGCCTGTTCCTGTACAATACTAATTAATCCCATTTTTTCCTCCCCGGCGTGATTGCTTCATGGAACCTGCATTGTTTTATGCTCAGCAGCAAAGTCGCAGCCGCTGATTAAATCTCGTCCTTCCATTGCCGGAGCTTTGACAACTGAATTATACCTTGTTCAAAATAATCATGGGTTTCAGCTAATAAATATGGTTTAACACACACAAAAGTGTGCAGCCAAAATCACCCCCCAAAACGGGAGCGTGACTTATCGCCTCGGCGGGGCCTCATTAACATCCGGAGCATAATTCACCGCTTCCCCGACTGATGGGGGGGACTAATTGATGGCAGCAGCGACGAGTGTGTTTATTTACTAATTGCTGCTCCTTCCTCGCGCTTATTAGGTAAATAAATATGAATCCCGTCTATAGGAGGCTAATTCTCCTTATGGAGGCTGCGCGGCCTACCGCGCCGCCATCACTTACCCGCGCAGCTCCGCGCCGCTGACGGGGGACACATCTCACCGCTCCTTTGTTTGGACGATGAATCCGCAAGGGGTGGGGGTTACTAAAGGGGGGGGGGGGGCTGCCTGCTGTCAGGGCTGGGGAGACGCTGCATAAGCCTCAGTGGGTGCTAATACAGTCATGTCTGCTGTAATGCATTGCAAGAAAACAAGATCCAGAGCCTAGTCTGCACGGCTCTCCACCCTGCTGCACCCTCCTACAACTTCAGTATCTACAAACTCACATAGAATCCTCATTCCACCACAGAACAGCTGCTCTCCACCCTGCGGGCAACCCTCCTACAACTTCAGTATCTACAAACTCACCCAGAATCCTCATTCCACCACAGAACAACTGCTCTCCACCCTGATGCACCCTCCTACAAATTCAGTATCTACAAACTCACCCAGAATCCTCATTCCACCACAGAACAACTGCTCTCCACCCTGCTGCATCCTCCTACAACTTCAGTATCTACAAACTCACCCAGAATCCTCATTCCACCACAGAACAACTGCTCTCCACCCTGCTGCACCCTCCTACAACTTCAGTATCTACAAACTCACCCAGAATCCTCATTCCACCACAGAACAACTGCTCTCCACCCTGCTGAAAGCCCTCCACACTAGTATTACAAACCAAGAATCATACACATAACAGCTGCTCTCCACCCTGCTGCACCCTCCTACAACTTTAACATCCACCAACTTCCCCTGAATCCTCATTCCACCACAGAACAACTGCTCTCCACCCTGCTGCACCCTCCTACTTCTTCAGCATCTACCAACTCACCCAGAATCCTAAGACAGTCACAGAACAGCTGTTCTCCACCCTGATGCACCCTCCTACATCTTCAGCATCTACCAACTCACCCAGAATCCTAAGTCAGTCACAGAACAGCTGCTCTCCACCCTGATGTACCCTCATAAATCTTCAGCATCTACAAATCCTCATTCCACTTTACACTAGAACAGCTGCTCTACAACTTTTTGCACCCTCCTACATCTTTAGTATCTACCAGCTCACCCAGAATCATCATTCCACCACAGAATAGCTGCTCTCCACCCTGATGCACCCTCCTACATCTTCAGCATCTACCAACTCACCCAGAATAATAAGTCAGTCACAGAACAGCTGCTCTCCTCCCTGCTGCACCCTCCTACAACATCAGCATCTATGAACCCACCCAGAATCCTAATTTTGCTATAGAACAGCTGCTCTCCAACCTGCTGCACACTCCTGCAACTTCAGCATCTACTAGTTCACTAAGAATACTCGGTTAGCCACAGAATAGCTGCTCTCCACCTTGCTACACCCTCCTATATCTTCAGCATCTACAAAGTAACCCAGAATCCTCGCTCCACCACAGAATAGCTTCTCTCCACCTTGCTGCACCCTCCTACATCTTAAGCAACTACGAAGTAACCCAGAATCCTCCCTCCATGAAAGAACAGTCAATCTCCTAATCCTTCATTACATCTTCTCCTTCCCATCTGCAGGACTTCTCTCATGCTGCACCCTCCTACATCTTCAGCATCTCCCAGCTCACCCAGTATAATGAGCTGCACTCTGATTGTGGGGGCAGGGCTGCTTTCAGGTCCCCAACCCCGCCAAAGCATCCGGGGGCCTTTTCTCAAAAATTTTAATGCTTATGGGCCCCTTTGACTAAATATGTAAACAGGGCCCCTGAGAGCCTTTCTGCCATCTGCCTGCTGGGCCCCAGAGCCCCGTGCTGATCTACCCTGCTGGGGCCCCCGAGAGCCCCTGCTGCAAAAACTCCCCCGCTGGTGCCCCAGAGCCCTGCTCAATCTCCTGCCCGGGCCCCCAGGGCTGCTGCCCTACTCCCCTGGTGCCCCTGAGAGCCCCGCTGCAATACTGCCCCCGTGGGGCCCCTTTTTTAAACCCCGCTGCAATATTCCCCCCCTGGTGCCCCTGAGCCCCGCTGCCAAAAATGCCCTTGGGGCCCCTAGGTGGGTTAAACGCCGGGTCCCCCGTGCCCTGTCTTTAAAAACCCCTGGGCCCGAACCGGGTCTAAATCCGTGGGGAGGTGCCCCTATACAGCCAAGCACCTGCTTTGCCAAACTTTCTACCTGTCCTATGATCCCTTTGACTAAATTTTGTAACAGGGCCCCTGAGAGGGTTTCTGCCAGTAAAGCCCTGCTGGTGCCCCTGAGAGGCTGCTGCCCGATACTAACCCTGCTGGTGCCCCTGAGAGCCCTGCTGCTTATACTACCCTGCTGGTGCTCCCGAGAGCCCTGCTACTAATACTTCCCTGCTGGTGCCCCTTAGAGCCCTGCTGCCAATACTTCCCTCCTGGTGCTCCTGAGAGCCCTGCTGCCAATACTGCCCTGCTGGTGCCCCTGAGAGTGCTGCTGCTAATACTGCCCTGCTGGTGCCCCTGAGAGTGCTGCTGCCAGTACTGCCCTGCTGGTGCCCCTGAGAGCCCTGCTGCTGATACTACCCTGCTGGTGCCCCCGAGAGCCCTGCTACTAATACTTCCCTGCTGGTGCCCCTTAGAGCCCTGCTGCCAATACTGCCCCTGCTGGGTGCGCCTCTTGAGTGCCCCTGATAGTACTGCTCTGCGCTGGTGCCCCTGAGAGCCCTGCTGCAATACTGCCCTGCTGGTGCCCCTGAGAGCCCTGCTGCCATTACTGCCCTGCTGGTGCCCTGAGAGCCCTGCTGCTAATACTGCCCTGCTGGTGCCCCTGAGAGCCCTGCTGCCAGTACTGCCCCGCTGGTGCCCCTGAGAGCCCTGCTGCTATTTCTGCCCCGCGGGTGCCCCTGAGAGCCCTGATGCGAATCCTGCCCTGCTGGTGCCCCTGAGAGTGCTGCTGCAAATACTGCGCTGCTGGTGCCCCTGAGAGCCCTGCTGCTAATACTGCCCTGCTGGTGCCCCTGCGAGTGCTGCTGCTAATACTTCCCTGCTGGTGCCCCTGAGAGCCCTGCTGCTAATACTGCCCTGCTGGTGCCCCTTGGAGCCCTGCTGTCAGTACTGCCCTGCTGGTGCCCCTGACAGGGCTGCTGCCATTACTGCCCTGCTGGTGCCCCTGAGAGCCCTGCTGCTAATACTGCCCTGCTGGTGCCCCTTGGAGCCCTGCTGTCAGTACTGCCCTGCTGGTGCCCCTGAGAGTGCTGCTGCCAGTACTGCCCTGCTGGTGCCCCTGAGAGCCCTGCTGCTAATACTGCCCTGCTGGTGCCCCTGAGAACCCTGCTGTCAGACTGCCTCGTGCCCCTACCCTGCTGCCGTCCCCCGGCCCCACCCACAACCCTGCTGGTGCCCCTGAGAGCCCTGCTGCCAGTACTGCCCTGCTGGTGCCCCTGAGAGCCCTGCTGCTAATACTGCCCTGCTGGTGCCCCTGAGAGCCCTGCTGCTAATACTGCCCTGCTGGTGCCCCTGACAGTGCTGCTGCCAGTACTGCCCTGCTGGTGCCCCTGAGAGCCCTGCTGTCAGTACTGCCCTGCTGGTGCCCCTGACAGTGCTGCTGCCAGTACTGCCCTGCTGGTGCCCCTGAAAGTGCTGCTGCCAGTACTGCCCTGCTGGTGCCCCTGACAGTGCTGCTGCCAGTACTGCCCTGCTGCTGCCCCTGTGTGGGGTCTGCCTCCCACCAGCCAGTGACATCCATATGTGTGCGGCGTTTTCTGCCCCTGACCAGTTCACTTCTCCACTGAACCCTGGACTGACAGAGCTTCCCCTTCTTCTGTTCACCCCTCATCTTCTGTAGATTGTCAGCTCTTGCGCCCGCCCTGCTTGGCCCTAACAGATATGTCCTCAGATGGTGTCAGATGCGCTACAGAATCTGCTGGTGCCTTATAAAGTACTGAGGGGCCCGACGTGTGTTCAGCCCATATTAACACGTTCCTATGAGAGATGCCCATAGCGCCATCCGTCGCCTATAAAAACTCATTGATAAAACCGTAAACTACCAGGAATGCACTTCACAGTATGTGGCCACTTAGGGCCCCATGTAAGGAAACTGTCTGGGTCTAAGACTTTCTGTGTTGCCCGTAGCAACCAATCAGAGCCCATAGCAACCAATCAGAGCCCATAGCAACCTATTATCAGAGCCAATAGCGACCAATCAGAGCCCATAGCAACCAATCAGAGCCCATAGCAACCAATCAGAGCCCATAGGAACCAATCAGAGCCAATAGCGACCAATCATATCTCATAGCGACCAACTTGAGCCCATATCCACAAAATTAGCCCATAGCACCCAATCAGAGCTCATAACAACCAATCACAGCTCATAGCAACCAATCAGAGCTCATAGCCACCAATAAGAGCTCATAGCAACCAATCACAGCCCATAGCGACCAACCAGAGGCCATAGCCACCAATCAGAGCCCATAGCGACCAACTAGAGCCCATAGCCACCAAATTAGCCCATAGCAACCAATCAGAGCTCATAGCAACCAATTGAAGCTCATAGCAACCAATCACAGCTCATAGCAACCAATCAGCGCCCATAGTATCCAATCAGAGCCCAGATCAACCAATCACAGTTCATAGCAATCAGAGCCTATTGCAGAGCTCCCCTTTCGTTTCTTATAGTGCTCTGGAAAAAAATGAAATGGGAACTCTGATTGGTTGCTATGGGCTCTGATTGGTTGCTATGGGCTCTGATTATTTGCTATGGGCTGTGATTGGTGGCTATTGGCTCTGATTGGTTTCTATGGGCTAGGAATGGTGGATCTGGGCTCTGATTAGTAGCTATGGGCTGTGATTGGTGGCTATGGGCCGTGATTGGTGGCTATGGGATCTGATTGGTCGCTATGGGCTGTGATTGGTGGCGATGGGCTATGGTTGTTCGCTATGGGCTCCGATTGTTGCTATGGGCTCTGATTGGTTGCTATGGGCAACACAGAAAGTCTTAGACCTGGACTGTTTTCATACGTGTGGCCTTGTAGTGTCTCCTGGCAGAGAAAAGCTATCGCTGATAGTGGTGCCCCACAGTTACCTGCATCACCCATAGGGTCCCCTTGTAGCCAACGTCTAGATTGTTTCACTGGAGACTGCCGGGTGGGTGGTTGCAGTCTACTACATAACTCCATCCCTAACCTATAGAGGCAAATGTAGGCCAGAAAGACACATTTTTGGTCTCCATCACACTATTTAACCCTATTGGCAAATTTATGGGGTACTCAGAGAAGCAGGGGAAATCCCCGGTGGGCCACTAAGCGTGGTGGACGCATGGGTATAGTGGATGCCGGAGAATACTAACCCAGGTGCTGCTTCTCAGTGAGAAAGACAGAGAAAAATACAACAACCAAGATTCTTGTGCAGTATCTGTAGGAGGGGCCCCAAGAATGAATAGCACTGGTGAAGCTCAAAAATTAACCCAACTGATTGGGCCCCTAAATCCTTTCTGCAGGTAGTCCAACAAGAATGAACTCCACTGGGGGGCCCAAGAATCAACTCTACTGGGGTTCTGAAGAATCATCTCTGCAGGTAGTCCCACAAGAATCAACTCCACTGGGGGGCCCAAGAATCAACTCTACTGGGGGGCTCAAGAATAATCTCCGCAGGTAGCCCCACAAGAATCAACTCTACTGGTCTCCCCAATAATCAACTCCACTGGAAGGCCCCAAGAATCAGCTCCACTGGTGAGCCTCAAGAATCAGCTCTACTGGTGGCCCCAAGCATCAACTCCACTGGTGGGAGCAAGAATCATCTTCATTGGTGGACCCCAAGAAACATCTCCACTGGTGGACCCCAAGAATTATCTCGACTGGTGGCCCCAAGAATCAGCTCTACTGGTGGACCCAAGCATGAACTCCACTGGTGGGAGCAAGAATCATCTCCACTGGTGACCCCAAGAATTAGCTCCACCGGTGGGCCCTAAGAATCATCACTACTGGTGAGCCCCAATTATCATCTCTACTGGTGGCCCCAAGAATCAACTCCACTGGTGGCCCCAAGAATCATCTCCACTGGTGGCCCCAAGAATCATCTCCACTGGTGGGCCCAAGAATCAACTCCACTGGTGGCCCCAAGAATCATCTCCACTGGTGGCCCCAAGAATCATCTTCACTGGTGGCCCCAAGAATCAACTCCACTGGTGGCCCCAAGAATAAAATCCACTGGTGGCCCCAAGAATCATCTCCACTGGTGGCCCCAAGAATCCTCTCGAATCAACTCCACTGGTGGCCCCAAGAATAAACTCCACTGGTGGCCCCAAGAATCAACTCCACTGGTCGGCCCCAAGAATCAACTCCACTGGTGGGCCCTAAAAATCCACTCTACTTGGAGGCCCCAGTCCGTCACCGTATATGGACCAAGCCTATGGGCCCTGTGTATTTCCAGATGCTGAGGAAGATAAAGTCATCATTTCCATAGCAAGACCTCCATGTATCAGGGTTGTATCAGTGAGGTAGCTCTGGGGTACAATGGGCCCCCACAAGTGTGGCCCTGATATCGGTTTGTCCTCTCTAGCCTATAATATCAGGGCCCCATGTATTTCCCGTACGTGGTAGATGAGTTGACTCCGCGCATTCTTTCCTAGAGAGAAGGCGCCATATTTTGCAGTTGTTTACAAAGTTTAGAGGAAAGTAAAAATGGCCGCCGGTGAAATGTATTCTCTCCGTTGCGGTGCTGAGATTAGAAGGATTTGTTCCCTTCACCTTAATGAGGCAAGTTGACTTTAATTGTGTAACTCCGTCCGCGCTACATAAAGCAGCGGCGTTTGCTAGAGGCCTGTTTTCCCGCATTGATTTTGTTTAGTAGACTGATGAACATTTGCTTTTAATGGAAAAATAGAAGCTCAGGAGACGATGACAATTGTGCGGCGCTGGCGTCGCGCGCTTCCCAGGTCCACATTATAAACTTGTCACAATCGCTTTTTTTTTATTGTTCACCAGTCAGGAGCTCATTGTCCTGAACGCATCGTCTTCATCCTCCGCGCCCCTCCTCCAACGCTCACTTTTTGACCCAGTGTAATTTTTTTGTTGTTGTATCTCTCCTCTCGTTTATCGGCGGCTCCCTCTATCCTGTCTTGTTTTTCACAATCCTCCGGTAAATGCATTCGATTGTTTAAGGTCTGGGAAGGAGATGATCAAAAAACAGAAAAGGAAGGAGAGTCAAGGAGTGAATGGGCCTCACATCTAGAGCCAGCTTAACAGTATTACGGGCCCCCGGGAATAGCAGTGCAGTGGGACCAGCCCAAAGACATGACATTACACCAGACCATGACTCTAGCCAACCCCAAACATGACACCACATGAGGCCATGCAGCTAACCACCAAGCCCACCCATATCATTGCACCACCCCCAAGTCATTGCACCACCCCCAAGTCTAGCTATATCATTGCACCACCTACATTGGCGTCGACCTGCAACCTACAAGACTAAAGTGCTGTATGCCCTGCCCAAATACATGACATCACCCTCCATAACTCTAGCCACCCCCAAGCAAGACACTACATGAGGCCATGCAGCTAACCTCCTCCAAGCCCACCTATATCATTGCACCACCCCCAAGTCTAGCCATATCATTGCACCACCTACATTGGCGTCGGCCTACAGCCTACAAGACTACAGTGTAGTATGTCCTGCCCCAATACTTGACATCACAAAAGGCCATGAGTCTAGCCTACCCCAAATGTGACACCACATGACGCCAGGCAGCTAACCATGTCCATCCCAACCCATATCATTGCACCACTAACATTGGCGTAGGCCCGCAGCCTACAAGATTAAAGTGCAGTATGTCCTGCCCCAATACTTGACATCACCCAAGACCATAAGTCTAGCCACTCTAAGCCCACCCAAATCTTTACACCACCTCAAGTCCAGCAATATCATTGCACCACCTACATTGGCATAGGCCTGCAGCCTACATGACTAGATTGCAGTATGCCCTGCCCAAGTGCATGATATCACCCTTGGCCATGGCTCTAGCCACCCCCAAGCATGTTAGCCATGAGGCCATGAGATTAACCACCCCAAAGCCCACCCATATCATTACACCACGTACATTGGCATAGGCCTGCAGCCTACATGACTAGATTGCAGTATGCCCTGCCCAAGTGCATGATATCACCCTTGGCCATGGCTCTAGCCACCCCCAAGCATGTTAGCACATGAGGCCATGAGATTAACCACCCCAAAGCCCACCCATATCATTACAACACGTACATTGGCATAGACCTGCAGCCTACAAGACTAGATTGCAGTATGTCCTTCACAAATACATGACAGCCCAGGTCATGCCTCTAGCCATGCCCAAATATAACACCGCATAAGGTCATGAGACTAACCACCCCCAAGCATATCATGCTGCCTACATTAGGACACCCCGCTGACATCTTGTACACAGCCTGCAGCCTACTAGACTAATTGGCAGGGCAGGTAGCTAATGGCACATACTTATAACATGCAAACATTTAAATTAGCAGCCCCAACCCAGTCATTTTCCATGGATTCAGGGAACATACATTTACAACATTGAGCCCCTATACTTATGAGGACTACGGGGAACTGCCTAGAGTACACAATGGATAAGATGGCCATGTTCATTGTACATACCTCTCAACAAAAGTTTGCAGAGAAGGTCAAGGAGAGTACAGCATAAAGGCACAATATTTTGGGGAAATACAGAGAAGCAAGCCCATGGAGATTGTGCTTTTGCTGTGGCTTGTACCCCCGAGGATCATATTGCGCAACCTGAACTCTGTCCTCTGCATCCCCAGAAGATCAGCTGCAGCCATGTTTTTTGTAGTGTTTCTATTTTTCTACAGGTTTGGATTATGTCGGACTCATTGGACTACATCAGACCAGCGTTGGAGAAACTTCTTTACTAGTGTCAGGGAGTGTTGTTATCTTTTTTTTATGTTACTGCAGTGTTAGTAATAGAGGCATCTGATAGACACCTCTTTATTACTAGTGCTGAGCCCTGATAGCACAGCATTAATGGGATTGCTTGATGATCCTTCTTTCTGATTGGCCCTAATCTAAGAAGTGTAAACATGATCAGCAGTAAATAATAATGATAATAATAATAATAAAATGTTTGAAGAAACCCCCTTTCCCCCTCCTCGGTGCAGAAAAAGTTGAACCATTTATCCTTTCATGTATTGCTCATGGTCTAGTCTAATCTTATGGATTCCTGTGGAGAGAACAGTAGAGCAATCATTACATCATTACCTACAATTTGTAATGAGAATATTCAGAGATAAGCAGCAGCTGAAGTACATTAAGATTAGTCTGCCTTGCCAAATAAAAGTTCTGTCATGGCTAGAGAAGGACTATATTTTATATGTCATTATTTAATTGCATAGGACTGCCGAAATAAAAACAAACATTGACAAAAATTCTAAAAAAAATGGGTTTTACAGGGACAACTGGGACATATGGAAAGGTATAAATGGAGACAATGACCCAGTGGCCATGTTTGTACCATTTCCTGGCTAACAGTATGATTTTGGAGAAGTTTAGAGAATCCATAGTAAAAAAGGGATAAACCAGGTTCCATGGGCAGCTGCCATGGTGCCCATACCCTTCAATATGTCTCCTGGCAGGTCTGATATTTTTGGATCAAACGCATTTGAACTTGAATCCTATCCACAAGGTAAGTGCTGTTGGCCACCTTCTGACACTGGGCAGCACATGCTCCAGTATGCCTTGATAGTCTTGAGATTTCATTGTACCCTGCACAGATTTAAGACCCCCTCTGCCAGATGCAGCAAAGCAGCCCCAAATCATAACCGGGCCTCCTCCATGTTTCACAGTAGGCACAAGGTTATTTTTTTTTATATGCTTAATTTTTGCAGCTGTGAAAATAGAACTGATGTGACTCGCCCACAAGCTCCAGTCTTGTCTCATCTGTCCAAAGGACTTTCTCCAACAAGCATTGTGACTTGTTAATACGCATTTTGACAAATTCCAGGCTGGCTTTATGATTTGCTTTCAACAGTAATTTCCATCTTGGTTGTCTTACAGGGATGGTGTGATCTGACCCTGATGTGCCTTGACCTTGGAGTTCACCTCTAATCTCTGTGAAAGTTTTTCTGGGCTCTTTGGTTATCATTCATATTATCGGTCTCTTCAATTTGTAATCAATGTCTCTCTTGCAGTCACATCCAGGGAGGTCGGCTACAGTCCCATAGACCTTAAACTTCTGAATAATATGTGTAGCTGTAGAAACAGGAGAATCAAGCTGTTTGGAGATATCTTATAGCTGTTACCTTTAACATGTTTGTCTGTTATTTTCTTTCTAATCTCCTGAGACAACTCTTTCTTTAGCTTCCTTTGGTCCATGTTCATTGGGGTGCATACTATGATACCAAACAGCAAAGTTATTTACTTTTAACCCTTTAAATAGGCAAGACTGATTACAAGTGATGCTAATCACAGGACACACCTTAGTGTAACATGTCCATACGACCAAATTATTTTAAATATTTCCACCAGTGGAGTTGATTCTTTGGGCCCACCAGTGGAGTTGATGCTTGGGATCCAAAAGTTGTGTTAAATCTTGAGGCCCACCAGTGGAGTTGATCCTTGGGGTACATCGGTGGAGATGATTTTCGATGTCCACCAGTGGAAATGATTCTTGGGGCCAACAGTGATGATTCTTGGGAACACCAGTGGAGATGATTCTTGGGGCCATCACCAGAGATGATTTTTGGGGCCACCAGTGCAGATGATTCTTGGAGTGGAGTTTATTTTCAGTGTCCTCCAATGGAAATGATTCTTGGGAACACCAGTGGAGATGATTCTTGGGAACACCAGTGGAGATGATTCTTGGGGCCATCAGCAGAGATGATTTTTGGGGCCACCAGTGCAGATGATTCTTGGAGTGGAGTTTATTTTCAGTGTCCACCAGTGGAAATGATTCTTTGGGCCACCAGTGGAGTTGATTCTTGGGTCCACCAGTGGAGTTGATTCTTGGGATCCACCAGCTGTGTTAAATCTTGGGGCCACCAGTGGAAATGATTCTTGAGGCCACCAGTGGAGATGATTCTTGAGGCCACCAGTGGAGATGATTCTTGGGTCTACCAGTGAAGTTCATTTTTGGGGCTGACCAGTGCATATGATTCTTGGGCCAACAAGTGGAAAAGATCCTTGGGGCCACCAGTGGAGATGAATCTTGGGGCCACCGGTGGAGATGATAATTGGGGCCACCAGTGGAGATGATTCTTGGGGCCACCAGTGGAGATAATCCTTGGGGCCACCAGTGGAGATGATTCTTGGGGCCAACAGTGGAGATGATTCTTGGGGCTACCAGTGGAGATGATTTTTGGGGCTGACCAGTGCATATGATTCTTGGGCCCACAAGTGGAGATGATTCTTGGGGCCACCAGTGGAGATGATCTTTGGGGCCACCAGTGGAGATGATTCTTGGGGCCACCAGTGGAGATGATCCTTGGGGCCACCAGTGGAGATGATTCTTGGGGCCCACAATGGAGATGATTCTTGGGGCTACCAGTGGAGATGATTTTTGGGGCTGACCAGTGCATATGATTCTTGGGCCCACCAGCTGTGTTAAATCTTGGGGCCACCAGTGGATATTATTCTTGAGGCCACCAGTGGAGATGATTCTTGGGTCTACCAGTGAAGTTCATTTTTGGGGCTGACCAGTGCATATGATTCTTGGGCCCACCAGTGGAGATAATTCTTGGGGCCCACCAGTGGAGATAATTCTTGGGGCCACCAGGGGAGATGATGCTTGGGGCCACCAGTGGAGATGATGCTTGGGCCACCAGTGGAGATGATGATTGGGGCCACCCGTGGAGATGATTCCTGGGGCCAAACAGTGGAGTTGTTTCTTTGGTCCACCAGTGTAGATGATTTTTGGGGCTGACCAGTGCATTATGATTCTTGGGCCACCAGTGGAGATGATTCTTGTGGCCACCAGTGCGAATGATTCTTTGGGGCCACAAGTGGAGATGATTCTTGGGGCCACCAGTGGAGATGATCCTTAGGGCCACCAGTGGAGATGATCCTTGGGGCCACCAGTGGAGATTATTCTAGGGGCCACAGTGGAGATGATTCTTGGGGCTACCAGTGGAGATGATTTTTGGGGCTGACAGTCATATGATTTTGGGCCACCATGGAGATGATTCTTGGGGCCACCAGTGGAGATGATCTTTGGGGCCACCAGTGGAGATGATTCTTGGTGCCACCAGTGGAGATGATCCTTGGGGCCACCAGTGGAGATGATTCTTGGGGCCACCAGTGGAGATGATACTTGGGGCAACCAGTGGAGATGATTCTTGGGGCCAGGCAGTGGAGATGATTCTTGGGGCTAGGCAGTGGAGATGATTTTGGGGCTGACCAGTGGAGATGATGATTGGGGCCACAAGTGGAGATGATTCTTGGGGCCACCAGTGGAGATGATCTTTGGGCCACCGGTGGAGATGATTCTTGGGGCCACCAGTGGAGATGATCTTTGGGCCCACCAGTGGAGATGATTCTTGGGGCCCACCAGTGGAGATGATTCTTGGGGCCACCAGTGGAGAGATCCTTGGGCCAACAGTGGAGATGATTTTTGGGGCTACCAGTGGAGATGATTCTTGGGGCCACCAGTGGAGATGATCCTTGGGGCCACCAGTGGAGATGATTCTTGGGGCTCACCAAGGGTTCCTTCTGCTCCCCTGTGGACCATTCCGAGCCTGTATTTGACAGATCACGGCCACACCATACACCGCCTTATGGACAGTATTCACCACCATTAGCTCGGTACCGGCCAACGTTCTAGCAGCTTCGGATTACCCCACCTGCACAAGGTAACTACAACCCTGCAGTCTCTCTGATCGCCCATCAGGGACCCTGAAGGGATATTTTGGGAAACACTACTAACAGTTTGGGCTGGCAGCGTAGTAAACACTGGTCCCTGCAGATCTGTGTATGAGGCGCGGCGGCGGGGGGAGGGCGGATCATCCGCGCTGATCGGTGGTTTCATGGCACTTTGAATCTTATTAAGTGTTTGAATTCCTTCCTGTTCCCTGCTCGGCCCGGATGACTGTCTTTCTCTTTCAATGACAGCCCCGGCACCACCACATTGACAGCTCTTTAAAGCAGCTGACGAAAAGCAGCATTAATTAAGTCATTGCCGGACTGTAATTGTGTTAAGAAGTAAAAATCTAATATGAGGAAAGGTTATTGAGTCCTCGCCGGTGTCAGCTCCGCGACTCGCCATGAATATTAATGAGTTTAATGAAGACAATCTTTGCTACATCAGCCGCGTGCTCTATTCAGGTGCCAGCACTCGCCACCATTGATTTGTTGTGTTTTTTTTTTGTAGAGAACAGATATGTCGCAGACGAGTGACTGTGCTGCGTCTTATCGGCGGCGCAGGAGGCGCTTTGTGTTCCTGGAAGGAGTTTAGAGGGTTTAACGTGACTTGTGCCGACGCCACCAATTAAGCGGTGTGATCCGAATTAAAGGATCTCTTCATCGTGTCACAATGTAGAACGGTGAAATGATGTGGGGGAGAGCAGCTCGCAGATCACCGCGCTCTAGATTGATAGATTGCTCATTACTTGGATAGCGCCAACAAGGTCCACAGTGCTGTACAACAACTGCCATCAATCAATCATTTTCACATAGAGGCTGCACAGACACATGGGGAGGGAGGGATATGTCTGGAGGGGATGATGGAAAGTCTGGACGGAGGGATGAAGGAGTCTGGAGGGAGGGATGGAGGAGTCTGGAGGGAGGGATGGAGGAGTCTGGGAGGGCAGAGGAGTCAGGAGGGATGGAAGGAGGAGTCTGAAGGAAGGGAAGGAGGAGTCTGTGAGGGCAGAGGAGTCTGGAGGGAGGGATGGAAGGAGGAGCCTGGAGGAAGGGATAGAGGAGTCTGGAGGGAGGGACGAAGGAGTCTGGAGGGAGGGAAGGAAGAGTCTGTAGGGAGGGAAGGAGGAGTCTGGGAGGGCAAAGGAGTCTGGAGGGAGGGATGGAGGAGTAAGTAGGAGGCCCAGAGGAGTCTGGCGGGAGGGTGGGAGGCGAACGTAGGAGGCACAGAGGAGTCTGGAGGGAGGGAAGGAGGAGTCTGGAGGGAGGGATGGAGGAGTCAGTAGGAGGCACAAAGGAGTTTGCAAGGAGGGACACAGGTGTTTGAAGGGGGGTGGAGGGGGCAGAGTGGTCTGGAGGGAGGGAAGGAGGAGTCTGGCGGGAGGGATGGAGGAGTCAGTAGTGGGCCCAGAGGAGTTTGCAGTGGTCTGAAGGCAATTACTCAGGAGTCTGGAGGGAGGGATAAAGGAGTCAAAGGGGACAGAGGAGTCTGAAGGTCTGGAGAGAGGGTTGGAGAAGTCTGAGGGACCTAGGAGTCTGGAATGAGGGGCAGAGAAGTCAGGAGGGGAGACAGAGGATTCTGCAGGGAGGACAGAGGAGTTTAGAGGGTGAGACAAAGGAGTCTGGTGGGCTCCAAGAATCATCTCCAAGGGTGCTGGAGCCCTGTGCCATCTGAACCCCCTCATTAAGAGTTGGAGGATTTATTTCTCTAAATGTCAGACCTTCCGCGTTCATCACTTTTTGGAGCTACACGTTGCTCCAGCCCGTTCTCAGAGATGACCATGAAGAATGGGGTGACTCAGACCCTGATGATGATCAATCTGTGTCTAAACCTGGTCAGAATGAGCACCGCGCACCTTGTTACTGCAGATCAGGCGGCGGTGAGCATCTGCTCCTGGGAATCTCGTTACGTGATCGCCTCCTGATTATGTTTAAAGAAGTGGAGATTCCATCTGCTCGGCTCTTATAATCGCTTCTGCCGCGCTCCTCCAAAATGTTTTGACAAAAAATTGGGAAACGTTGAGCGTTTATGTCTCCGAGCAAAAGAAGAGCGAGCGAACTCCACAAAGAAGCGAGCGCACGCCGGCGGCGAGCAGAACTGCAGAGTGTGCAGAACCGCTCCTGGAGAAGAGGCTGCAAGCGCTCCGGCGTCCTGGTTTACCCCCCACCGCCCCAGGTTAAGGCAACACAAGACGTCCCTGAGGAGGTCTGGCGAGAAGCGCCCGTGGGGGGCCCCAGGATATGTCACTGCTGCCCCACCCCCGGGACTTGCAGCTTCATTAACAGTCAAGGGGTTTAATCCTGATATAAAAAAAAGTTCAGCAAGATTTTCATTCATTTTATGTTTCTATTCTTCACAGTTTTCAAGACGTTCTGCTTGCTGTCAGTGAAACATCCCAGTTTGTGTAAAACTCATACTGACCTAATAACTGAGGGTTTGTCACAATTGCATCCAGTCTTGAGAATCCCCAGATCTCAGAATACTCAACGCACCTATTGGACGTAGAATTCCTCAAGATACATCCGACTCACTGAGCCTTGCAATGTGAATGGGATTGGAGTCAACTAGAAACTCATCTGGGGACAGCTGTTTTGGGGTGTTTGCCTCTCCTCAGTGCAGAGTACAGTTCTGATTGGCCAGATGAGAGGTTCTAGGTGTGGCTGGAAAGGGGTAAAATTCCTCAAGTGAGAGGCGCCATGTAGGTATGTGGGGACCTGTACATCATTAGTCGCTCCACTGAAATTAAAGTATATCCTAAAAGGCTCATGGAAAATTAGCTGGGACTCTGCAACGCCCCCTATTGGATATAGCGTTCCTCACCTCGCTGAACCTTGAAATGTGACTTGGATTAGAGCCAATCAGATACTCATCTGCAAACAACTGTTTCCGGGTGTTGCACCTCAGCAGTGCAGAGTAGATAATGGTTGATGGGTGAGAGGCTCTAGGGGTAGATGGAAAGGGGCAGTAGGGAGAGGCACCAGGTAACTGGGTGGAGACTTCTACATCGTGGTCTGTAGTGTAGTATGTAAGGGGCAACGCTCCTCATTAGGGAGAGGCACCATGTAGGTGCGTACAGACTTTAGTCACCCATTAGTCACCCCACTGAAATTCAAATATATTCAAAAAGGCTCATGGGAAATGAGCTGGGACTCTACAGCACTCTCTATTGCATGCAGCATTCCTCAAGTCATATCTAACTTACTAAGCCTTGCAATGTGACTGGGAATAGAGCCAACCAGATACACAACTGCAGACAGCTGTTTTGGGGTGTTTTCCCCTCATAAGTTCCCATCTGAATACTGGTTGGCTGGGTGGGAGGCTATAGTGCTAGCTTGAAAGGGGTAACATTCCAAATAAGGAGAGACACCGTGTAGGTGTGTGGAGACATATACACCATTGGTCGATGCACTGAAATTAGAATATATTCAAAAAGATTCATGGGAAATGAGCAAGGACCCTTTTGGATGTAGCATTCCTCAAGTCACATTCTACTCTCTCAGCCAGTAGTGTGACTGGGAATAGAGCTAACCAAATACTCATCTGCAGACAGCTGTTTCAGGGTGTTTGCCCCTCCTCAGTTCAGAGTAGAGTTTTTATTGACCAGGTGAGAGGCTCTAGGGGTAGCTTGAAAGGGGTAACATTCCTCAATAGTGAGAGGCGGCCTGTAGGTGTGTGGAGACTGCACCATTTACATACGTTCAAAGAGGTTCATGGGAAATGAGATGGGAGTATCACCTATTGGATGTAGTATTCCTCAATTTACATCCTGTTATTGGTGCACCCGCGGCCCCCATGCCTGGCCGCGGGACCACCCACATCCCTGCTGCGGCTCCTGCAGCGGGCAATGCCGCAGCTCCGTCCCCGCAGCCCACAGCATCCTTCCTTGGCCGGCACTTACCTCACCACGCTCCTGTTCCTGGCCATGCATGTGCTCCTGTGGCTAGCCGGGCCCTAGGGGGCGAACACGTGGCACTGCAGCCAAATTTAAAGGGACAGCGTGCCGATGATTGGTTTCATCGGGCGCTGATCCTATTTAGGTCCTGCCCCTTCCAAGTATTCTTGCCGACTCGATAGTGCCCTGTGCCTTGAGAAGAAGCATTCCATTGTGTCTTGTATTGTTTCCGTGTACCGTACCTTTTGCCTCCGTCCCTCGACCACGAACCTTGCCGCCTGGCCTGACTTTTCTGCCTGTCCCCGACGACGACTACAAGAGCGTGCCCGACGACGTGAGGAGAAGTTGTGTCTCTACTGCAGCAGCGTCGAACACTTCCGTAGGGGTTGTCCACTTCTTCCGCAACGTCCAGGAAATGCACGTACCTAGGTTTCGTGGGAGAGACGTCCCTAGGTGTGAGTAATCCCTCATCACGGCTCACGCTGCCAGTTCTAGTCATGTCCAATTCCGGAATCTCGTTCCAAGTGTCGGCCTTCCTGGATTCCGGACCGGTAGGAGCTTTATGGATGTTTTTCGTTGGTGACCAAATATCGTCTCCCGATGGTCCGCTTAGACCAACCCATGGTCATCTCCTCCGTCAGTGGTGAGCTATTAAGTGACTCCATCCACTACCGGACTGAACCAGGGGTCCTACAAGTAGGAGCCCTGCACAGGGAAAGGAACACGTTCTTCGTGTTACCCCGTTCTTCCTCGGCTGTTCTACTGGGGCTCCTTTGGCTACAGCGTCACGCCCTTATGCTCGACTGGAAGACGGGTGAAGTTTTGCGTTGGGGTCCGGACTTCCAGTCTCGTTGTCTATCGGCACCCTGCCGGATGTGCCCCAGCCCTCCGCAGTCCTCTCTCAAGCCACTAACTGGCCTACCGCAACCTTATCAGGACTTCCAAGATGTTTTTTCTGAGAAGCGAGCAGAGACACTTCTCCTCATTGTCGTTATGACTGCCGCATAGATCTGCTACCTGAGATTAGTCCTCCCCAGGGTAGGGTCTACCCGCTCTCCGTATCCGAAACTCAGGCGATGTCGGCCTACGTTGAAGAAAATTTACGAAAAGGGTTCATCCGCAAATCGACTTCTCCGGCTGGTGCTGGATTTTTCTTTGTGGAGAAGAAAGATGGATCCCTGAGACCGTGCATTGACTACCGTAGTCTAAAGAAGATCACCATCAAGAACCGGCACCCTTTGCCATTGATCACGGAACACTTCGATAAGCGCCGGGGCGCCATCGTCTTGTCCTAGCGGGACTTGCGGGGGCATATAATCTCATCCGGTTCCGGGAAGGTGATGAGTGGAAGACGGCCTTCAATACTCGTGATGGGCACTTCGAGTATCTTGTGATGCCCTTCGGCTTATGCAACGCTCCTGCCATCTTCCAAGAATTTGTCAATGACATTTTCAGAGACCTCCTGTATGTCTGCGTAGTGGTCTACTTGGATGACATCCTGGTATTTTCTCCCGATCTGGGATCCCACCAGTCGCATGTACGCCAGGTCCTGAAATACCTACGCGAGAACCATCTCTACTCTAAATTGGAAAAGTGCCTATTCCACCAGACCAGCCTTCCCTTCCTCGGATACATAATCTCTGATAAGGGTCTGCGGATGGACCTGTTTTGCCAACTCTTTGTGTGGGTCCTGTAAAAACAAAAACACGTCAATTACACACAAACAACTTTTTCCTTCAATAAAGACCAATTGGTCATAACTTCAGGAATAAGCAGTTCAATTCTACCTGGAAGAAAACACAAAATGTCAGTCATAAGTAATATCTCTTATATTAAATAGTAAACTCAGTCCATTCACAATATGCGGCCGTCTAAACTTTCCAGATGTAAATATACTTTCTACAAGTACATATCCTTGCAGTGTAATGAGCTGCAAACTGTTCTTATCTACTGACCAAAGACAAGAATTTTATCCCACACTCAAGGCTATACACTCCCGGGAACATTTATAGGCTGTACATCAAGTTTTGCATACCTATACCTTAATTATTCCATTAGAAATCTCTATGTTACAGAGACCGGACAGAACCATACAAATGCTGCATTATCACAATCTACACATTCTCCTGTGGCTCAAACATTCTTGCAACACAGAACACAACACAAGTACAAATTTACAAACAAAGAAATCCAAACATATGACAACATTTGACTCTGAGCACAGAACTGAACCCGTCTAAGATAGTAATTCCATAGACCGGACATCACACATCTACACATTAATTTAGAGACAATAAAGCTTTCATACTGCTTATCTGTACACATAAAATCACTTCTAATATGTATACGCTGCATGTGTTTCTCTAGAGATAACATGCCAGATAAAGAGACCTGAGTCTTAGCTATTATAAGGGTCTCTTATATGCCGGATTGCTATTTTCCTAAAACAAAACTGATATAGCTATTTGTCCTATGTATTTAAAACACCTCAATTTCTATCTCACTTGATTTTTCACTACTACATTACTTACTTTTTTTTTCTCTCTCCTGTTTTTTTTTTCAAGAAATAAATACTTTCTTCATGTTGTTTCATATCAGCACGTAACAAAATCCAACTTCTTAAGGAATTGAATGTAGTAGCATTCAATTCCTTTTTCCTTTCAATTTTTACCCTTTGCAAATGCGTGACCACATTAGCTGGTTCAGCATCTTTTATACACTGTTACGGATGTGGTAGTGGATCCTCTGGACCACCACAAGCGATGACGTAAGCCACGCCAGGGAACGGAATCTAAGTAGGTCCGGTTTTCACCAGAGCCCGCCGCAAAGCGGGATGGACTTGCTGCGGCGGATTACTACCAGGTCGCTACCCCTGACGTGACTTGCTTGCGGTGGCAGCCGAGGTGTTGCGTGGTACAAAATCGTGAAGCAGGCTCGTAGTCGGGGACAGGCAGAAGGTCAGGACAGGCGGCAATGGTTCGTGGTCAAGGGACGGAGGCAGAAGGTACGGTACACAGTAAACGGGATAAGACACTTTTGGAACGCTTCCTCTCCAGGCACAAGGCACTATCGATTCGGCAAAGGTGCTGGGGAAGAGGCAGGGCTTAAATAGGGTCCGTGCCCGGTGAGAACCAATCACCGGCGCACTGTCCCTTTAAATCTCCCGGCAGTGCCGCGCGCGCGCTCTAGAGGGCGCGCGTGCACCCGGCCGGCAGCAGGAGCGCGCGCCAGGACGGGACCAGGAGCGTGGACGGGTAAGTGCGCCCCAGACGTGTCGGGTGTCCGCGGCCCGAGCGTCGCGCCGCGGCACCGGCCGCAGCAGGAGGTGCTGCGGCGTTGCGGGTGTGCCTGCGACCCGACACGAGGGTCGCAGGGACACCCGTAACATACACTTATCCCCTCATTCACTCAATGCAATAAATTGCAGCCACTTAGTGGCCAAAACACAATAGGGAGCCTGCTCCCAGCCTGAAATATCAACAGACCTCTTTCTTCGTAAAGAGAGACATGTTTTACACAATTTCACACTATATTCCGGTATATTGGATGGAGGTTCAAAATTCCAGACTATTGGAATCCTGCTAAAATCTGTTTTTTTTAAGTTCAGGAGGTCGCTATCAAATCCTTATCAAAAACCTTTTCTGTTTTTTCACATATTCAGTTATCAAATTTGCTAATTGCTTTTTAAGGTCAGGATCACTATCAACGCTCCCTTAATCAGAAAAACCTTTTGCCGTATGTTTAACACTTTGGTACCAATTTTTGCCAACTCTTATGGTCAGTTAAAAGTAATGTTCTATATAGAATCAATGCAAACTCGTGTGTTGTATAGGTTCAGGTAGGTTCAATACTTATCACATCATGGTCCCTTACATCTTAGCATATCAGATAACGTGATAGATGCAGTATCTGTTTAAGCACCCCCTGTTGGACTACTTGGCTACATAATCATGGGTTGGCCACTCTGAAGTAGCTGTACCTGTGGGCTATAGAGGGATGCCTCAACGCCACAGTGTGGATACCCCAGGTAGATCTCTATCTCGCTGGCCCCTTCTCCCAGTTGATGATACTGATAGATGAAGCTGATAAGATGCCTGGTGGAGCTTGGACCTGTATATGGGGGCACCCGTGCACGGTGTTGATCTCAGGATTATCTCTCTATCTTCGCTGGTCCCTGTTACCAAATGATGCCAATAGATGATGCTTATAAGATGCCTGATGAAGCTTTGACCCATATATAGATGTGATGTAAGTATTTGTAATCCATATTATGCGTGCTTTGCCTTTATAATCTATATTATGCAAAAGTATATACAATATCACACTATCTTCTTGTAGTTTTATGTAATCATTGAATTACTCATATAATAAAGTAAATAAAGCATTGGATGTTGCCTTCTTTAAAGCCGTACAGGACCCACATAAAGAGTTGGCAAAACAGGACCCCACCAAACTCTCTGCCGTCCTACAGTGGCCTCGACCCGTTGGCCTTCGGGCCATACAACGCTTCTTGGGCTTCGCCAATTATTACCGGCAGTCTATCCCGCATTTCTTGACGTTGGTAGCACCAATTTTGGCTCTCACTAAAAAACATGCCAACCCGAAACTGTGGCCTCCGTCCGCCGAAGAAGCCTTTTCCAAGTTGAAGGCAGCATTCGCCTCCGCCCCTATGTTATCCCGGCCACATACCGAGAAACCCTTCTTTTTAGAAGTCGACGCCTCTTCCATAGGGGATGGAGCACTGCTCACCCAAAAGGGGCCCAAGGGCAAGACTCAGACCTGTGGGTTCTTTTCCAGGACCTTCTCACCGGCGGAGAGGAACTATACTATCGGGGATTGAGAACTTTTAGCCATTAAGCTTACTCTGCAGGAATGGTGCCACTTCCTGGAGAGTGCTCGTTTTCCAGTGAATATCTTCACAGACCACAAAAATCTCCTCTATCTCCAGTCAGCGCAACGTCTAAACCCTCGTCAAGCGAGGTGGTCTCTGTTCTTCGCCCAGTTTAACTACATTATCCATTTCCGACCGGCAGAAAAGAACGTCAAGGCCGATGCCAATTCATGTGCCTCCGATGTTAGTGGGGAAGAAGAGGTTGCTCCACAGCATATCGTACCTCCGGAATGTCTGATATCTGTGGCTCCCACTAACCTCCAAGGGGTACCCCCGGGTAAGACTTATGTGCGCCCTGCGCTCCGGTTGAGGGTCCTGAAATGGGGTCATTGTTCCAGCATAGCTGGACACCCTGCGGTATGGAGGTATTGTTCCTTGATTTCTGGTGGCCTGGTCTCGCCAACGATGTGAAGGAGTTCGTGGAGGCCTGTACCACCTGTGCCCGCAACAAGTCACCTCGACTCAAACCTGCAGGACTACTTCAACCTCTGCCGGTACCTAGCTGTCCTTGGAGCCATATTGCCATGGACTTCATAACGACTTACCGCCCTCTGAGGGAAATACGGTTATCTGGGTGGTCACTGACCGTTTTTCCAAAATGGCACATTTCGTTACCTTGCCTGGCCTTCCTTCTGCGCCTCGGCTCGCCAATCTTTTCTTCAAACATATCTTCCGTCTGCATGGACTTCCCTTACATATAGTTTCGAATCGGAAGTTCAGTTTGTCTCGAGATTTTGGCGAGGCCTTTTTTTGCTTTTACAAGTGGAACTGGACTTATTTTCCGCGTACCACCCACAATCCAATGGGCAAGTGGAGAGGGTGAATCAAGTCTTGGGTACATATCTCGGCCACTTCATATCTGCCAAACAAGATGATTGGTCCAGTCTGTTACCTTGGGCGGAATTTTCGTATAATTCCCTGGACTCTGATTCCGCTGGGGCGTCCCCCTTCTTCATCTTCTTCGGTCGGCATCCCCGCCCACCCCTTCCACTGCCCTCTGCCTCCTCCGATGTCCCTGCGGTGGATAGTCTGGTCCGCGAGGAGGGAGACGCGCCAGTCTCTGCTTCAGGCCTCTTCCCGTATGAAGACCCAAGCAGACAAGAAGAGAAGACCCCCTCCTTCCTTTGTTCCGGGAGATAGGGTATGGCTGTCTGTCAGATACGTCCACTTTAAAATCCTTAGCTACAAGCTGGGTCCCCGTTTCTTAGGTCCATTTGTAGTCCTGAGGCTGATCAATCCTGTGGCCTACAAGCTCCGGCTCCCTCCCACTATGCGCATCCCAAACTCCTTCCACGTCTCACTGCTGAAACCGGTCGTCCATAACCGGTTCTCCCGTTCTGTGGTTCCCCCGTCTCCCGTAGCTGACTCCACCAATGTCTTTACCGTGAAGGAAATTTTGGCCATGAAGACGGTTAGAGAGAGATGATTTTTCTTGGTTGATTGGAAGGGGTTTGGGCCTGAGGAGAGGTCTTGGGAGCCAGAGGAGAACATCCTGGACCGGGGTCTTTTGACTAGATTTCTACGTTACCCCTTTTAAACAGGTCCCATTGAAGTCAATTGGCTGCCTGAACAATGTATGGATACGCTGGGTTCTCCAAAGCTAGAGAGGCTCTGGATTCTAGACCAGAGTCCTGAACCCTGGTCGCCTGTTGCCCCCATCTTCAAAGAATCCCCCCCGGGAAACTATTCAAAGGGTATAAATTATTTTAAGATGTAACAATGTATCCATAGAAAGGAAACAACAGAAAGTTCTAAAAGACTTTCTTAGATCCGGCGGTGTTGCTGTGGGGGTCTCTCCTGAGCCCCCATAACCGGAGATCTATGGGGGTTGATTATATGATATAACGATGTCGTCACATGAAACAAAGGGACACTTCTCTCTGTGCCGCGTCCATAGATCCCACAATGGAGGGATGGTTGGCGCTGACGTGTGACTCTCCGGGTGACGCGGCGTCCGGGCCCCGAAGCTTCTGCTGCTGGTGTCCCTCTATCTTTAATGTTTGCCCCCTTCACACTTCAGTCATTGCAGTCAGTAATATTTAAACAGTATGGCTGACGTGTATGAACCACCGAGCGCCCAAACTTGGCACAATCTGCACCAGACAAAATACTTGAATGCAGAACGAGAAAGCAACTCCAGCGCTCCCACAGGAGGAAAAGATAGGGATTAAAATACAAAACTTTTATTCTAGAACTTAAATATGATAGTCCACAAAAAAGAGATAGACATGTCTGGCATCATTGTCACTATACCGGCGCATTTCAGGCACAATAGTCCTTATTCGTTGCATTGATGGAAGTAAAAGTAAACCTTTCAAAAAACTATGAAGCCAATGGAATCAGGATCCCTAAATGGAAAGGGAGGAAACCTCCAAATGAACAAGCCAAACTTTACCAAACACAAACGAACAAGAAACATGTGATACAGATCAGAGCCCATAGCAACCAATCAGAGCCCATAGCAACCAATCAGAGCCCATAGCAACCAGAGCTCATAGCAACCAATCAGAGCTCATAGTAACCAATTAGTGCTCATAGAAACCAATCAGAGCCCATAGCAACCAATCAGAGCCCACAGCAACCACAGTTCATAGCCATCGATCAGAGCCCATAGAAACCAATCAGTGCTCATAGCAACAATCAGAGCCCATAGTAACCAATTAGTGCTCATAGAAACCAATCAGAGCCCATAGCAACCAATCAGAGCCCATAGTAACCAATCAGAGCCCATAGTAACCAATAAGAGCCCATAGAAACCAATCAGTGCCCATAGTAACAGAGCTCATCTTTCATTTCATATAGTGCTCTGGAAAAATAAAAGCTGAGGGCTGATTGGTTGTTATGGGTCCTGACTGGTTACTATGAGCTCTGATGGATACTATGGGCTCTGATTGGTTGCTGTGGTCCCTGATTGATTGTTATGAGCTCTGATGGGTGGCTATGAGTTCTGATTGGTGGCTATGAGCTCTGATTGGTTGCTATGAGTTCTGATTGGTTGCTATGAGTTCTGATTGGTGGCTATGAGCTTTGATTGGTTGCTGTGAGCTTTGATTGATTGCCATGGGCTATGATTGGTTGTTATGAGTTCTGATTGATTGCTATGAGCTCTGATTGGTTGTTATGGGCTCTAATTGGTTGCTATGAGCTCTGATTGTTTACTAAGTCTATGGGCTCTGATTGGTTGCTATGGGCTCTGATTGGTTGTTATGAGTTCTGATTGATTGCTATGAGCTCTGATTGGTGGCTATGGGCTCTGATTGGTTGCTTTGAGCTCTGATTGGTTACTATGGGCTCTGATTGGTTGCTATGGGTCCTGACTGGTTGCTATGGGCTCTGAGTGGTTGCTATGAGCTCTGATTTGTTACTAAGTCTATGGGCTCTGATTGGTTGCTATGGATCCTGACTGGTAACTATGAGCTCTGATTGGTTGCTATGAGCTCTGATTGGTTACTATGGGCTCTGATTGGTTGCTATGGGTCCTGATTGGTTGCTATGGGTCCTGACTGGTTTCTATGTGCTCTGATTGGTTGCTATGAGCTCTGATTGGTGGCTATGAGCTCTGATTGGTTTCTATGGGCTCTGATTGGTTGCTATGGGTCCTGACTGGTTGCTATGGGCTCTCATTGGTTGCTATGGGCTCTGATTGGTTGCTATGAGCTCTGGTTGGTTGCTATGGGCTCTGATTGGTTGTTATGGACAGGTTTAACACATAAGTCCCGCTGTGTTGGTTTATTTGAGCGCTGTGTGGTGGTTTTACCTCTGTAGCACAGGTTGTATGTATGTTGATAATTATTTTAGCACCATATGTTGGTATAATTAGTCATATCTCTGCTGGGATTATTTCAGTGCATTTTGTTAGTAATATCTCAGCACCATGTATTGTATGTATTTGGGCACCGTATGTTGGTACTAGTTCAGCACTCTATGTTGTTATTATTACTGCACTGTGTGCTGGTATTATTAATATTATGTGAGTACTGTATGGCGATATTACTTCAGTAGCATAGGCTGGTGGTATATTGGCACTGTATGTGGATAATTATTTTAGCACCGTGTTGTTGGAATAATTTGTGATCTCAATGGTGGTATTATTTGAGCACCATATATTGGTATGATATAAGTACTGTGTGGTGGCATTATTTCGGCACTATAGGTTGGCATTATTTTTAGCACTGCGTGTTGCTAGCCATTCTAGCACCTTATATTAGTATAATTAGTGATCTCTATTGCAGTATGATTTCAGCACTGCATTGAGGTATTATTTCAGTAGTATAGGTTGGCGTTGATTTAGCACTCTGTGTATTGCAGCACTATATGGTGGTAACATCCGTGGTACTGCTGCTTCTGAGGCACTGTTCAGCGCATTATTTCAACAGAGTACAGTTTGGCAGCACTTTATTACATTATTTATGCAACTCTATGGATTTTCTATTTTTTCAATGTATATGTGATTTTTGGGCACCATATTGTATGACCCTGACAATCTGGTGCTATAAGGTCTGTAACGTGTGCATGATATACAGAGGCTGGTCAGAGGCGTAACTTCAAGCTCTTGGGCCCTAGTGCCAAAAGTGAAATAGGCCCCTCAGTTACCAACTATATTTACTATTTTGCCATAGGCAAACTTAAACTCTATCAGTTCTCAATCTATAAAGCACTAAAACTTAACTTTTATTATGTATAACTCTTAACCTCTATACACACTATTTAAAAACCTGATTTCTAACCTCTCAATTTGTCCCTTTCTAATTGTGAAGGAATAACTCCTTTTCTATTATCAAATCTGGTGGGACACCACCTATTAGCAGGGAAACCCTATATATACAGGGATTTTCTAACTCCAATAAGGGACCCAAAACATCCTACTTCAATCATCCCTAATCCGATGGATATAAAACATATAAGGTTTTCTTGTGAGATCCTCTGCAGCGGGTGACACTGTAGAAATAGGTGAGAAATGACAAATTAAAACGCCATGCCTGACCTCCCCAACATGTTTCACCAACTAAATGGCTTCATCAGATTCGCCCTCAGGTCTATATTTACTTTATCCATGTCTATAGCTCCGTTATATACCACAGCGATGTACAGATATTGTCATCAGTCCCATCGCTCACTGTGCCCATGGGGGCTCACTCTTCCGGGAATAGAGGTCCAGTTACCAATGTGCCATTTATAATATTGGTATCTTCTTATGTGGCAGGAGGGCTTTTGGGCCCCCTCAGGCTGCAGGGCCTAGTAGCAACTGCTATCGCTGCACCCCCTGTAGCTACGCCCCTGAGGATGGATGGCACTACATGGGCACTTACAATTGTGCAGTATACTGGATTGGTTGATTTCAATGTCCTTCCTCATCCTTTCTGAATATGTTGGAATCTTCTCAAGTTCATATTCACCAATTTCAAGTCCAAACTGGTCCCCCCCGCCCCCATGCTGGTCAAGGCCACCTACCCCTCCCATAGAGAGACGATGCCCTAGGCCATAGCAGCTCATGAGGGCGGCCGGGATGGACACGGACCCCTTTCATTGCATCCCACCCGCCCTCACCTGCTTCTCCAGCAGAACCTGAAATCTCGCCCCTCTTAATTCCAGGGCCTGATGACTTTGTCAGACTGGAGCTCAATCAGACGACTACATTTAGCTGCAAGAGACGCAAGAAGATTAATTCAGCTCTTTTAATTTATGCCATCTCCAAATGATGTGAGCCCAGTGCAGGCATCCACCATTCAGCGCTGTAATTACGCAGCGCATAATAATTGCATGTAATTTCAGGCTGGATTTGGCTTTCTGTCTCATCCGTACAATGTAGTAATCTATCCAGGGATTAAACCTGCTGCCGGGAAAGGAACATGTTAGCCTGTTAGTAACAGCGCAGATTAAAATGTTGCCGTAACAAAACGCACTTCTGGGATTTCAGCCGCTCCCGGATCACGAAGACCTCGGTAACAGTGACGATGGGAGTCGTAGTTCTGGGTCGTGGCACTGGCAGAGTAACACATTCAGCAATATGCACCTTATAGTGACGTCCTGGCAGATTCGCGCTCAGGTCTATATTTACTTTATCCATGTCTATAGCACCGTTATATACCACAGCGCTGTACAGAGATTGTCATCAGTCCCATCGCTCCCTGTGCCCATTGGGGCTCACAGGCTAAACATCAGATTATTCTATCAGGATGTTATTGGGGTGAGGGGGGAACCCAGAGAACATGGGGAGAACATACAAAGGATACAGTGCCACTATGCTGCCCATACAAACCACAGAGCAATCAAGCTGCCCATATTAACCACTGAGCCCCCATGCCACCCATACTAACCACTGAGCCACTGTCCTGCCCATACTAACCACTGAGCCACCAGGCTGTCCATATTAACCACTGAGCCACTGTGCTGCCCATACTAACCACTGAGCCACTGTCCTTAGCCCCCAGGCTGCATATAACCACTAGCCACTGTGTCCCATACTAACCACGAGCCCCTGTGCTGCCCATACTAACCACTGAGCCACGTGCTGCCCATAATAACCACTGAGCCACCGTGCTGCCCATACTAACCACTGAGCCCGCCCACACCACTAGCCACGTACTATACTAACCACTGAGCCCCCCGTGCTGCCCATACTAACCACTGAGCCACCGTACTGGCCATACTAACCACTGAGCCACTGTGCTGCCCAAACTAACCACTGAGCACTGTCCTGCCCATACTAACCACTGAGCCACTATGCAGCCAAAACTAACCACTGAGCCACCTTGCTGCCCATACTAACTACTGAGCCACCGTGCTGCCCATACTAACTACTGAGCCCCCGTGCTGCCCATACTAACCCCTGAGCCACCGTACTGGCCATACTAACCACTGAGCCACTGTGCTGCCCATACTAACCACTGAGCCACTGTCCTGCCCATACTAACCACTAATCCACTGTGCTGCCCATACTAACCACTGAGCCACTGTGCTGCCCATACTAACCACTGAGCCACCGTGCTGCCCATACTAACCCCTGAGCCACTGTGCTGCCCATACTAACCCCTGAGCCACTGTGCTGCCCATACTAACCACTGAGCCACCGTGCTGCCCATACTAACCACTGAGCCACCGTGCTGCCCATACTAACCACTGAGCCACCGTGCTGCCCATACTAACCACTGAGCCACTGTGCTGCCCATACTAACCACTGAGCCACCGTGCTGCCCATACTAACCCCTGAGCCACTGTGCTGCCCATACTAACCACTGAGCAACCGTCCTGCCCATACTAACCACTGAGCCACCGTGCTGCCCATACTAACCACTGAGCAACCGTGCTGCCCATACTAACCACTGAGCCACTGTGCTGCCCATACTAACCACTGAGCCACCGTGCTGCCCATACTAACCCCTGAGCCACCGTGCTGCCCATACTAACCACTGAGCCACTGTGCTGCCCATACTAACCACTGAGCCACCGTGCTGCCCATACTAACCACTGAGCCACCGTGCTGCCCATACTAACCACTGAGCCACTGTGCTGCCCATAGTAACCACTGAGCCACCGTGCTGCCCATACTAACCCCTGAGCCACCGTGCTGCCCAAACTAACCACTGAGCCACCGTGCTGCACAAACTAACCACTGAGCCACCGTGCTGCCCATACTAACCACTGAGTCACAGTGCAGCCCATACTAACCACTGAGCCACCGTGCCGTCCATACTAACCCGAGCCACCGTTCTGCCCATACTAACCACTGAGCCACCGTGCTGCCCATACTAACCACTGAGCCACCGTGCTGCCCATACTAACCCCTGAGCCACTGTGCTGCCCATACTAACCACTGAGCCACCGTGCTGTCCATACTAACCCCTGAGCCACCGTGCTGCCCATACTAACCACTGAGCCACCGTGCTGCCCATACTAACCACTGAGCCACCGTGCTGCCCATACTAACCCCTGAGCCACCATGCTGCCCATACTAACCCCTGAGCCACCGTGCTGCCCATACTAACCCCTGAGCCCCCATGCTGCCCATACTAACCACTAAGCCATTGTTCTGTCCTGTAGTAACCAATTTTATGCTCGACCCATGCAGGAATCTACCCATCCCAATTATCACCAACAATTAACCCCATCAATACTTTTAACATGACTTTTGCTGAGTTTTTTGTCTCGTACAGAAACCTGGTTGGATTATCTATCTTGAGATATTGTAGCAAACCCTCAGCTCTATTATGTCTGGATGGGTTTTCAGTCTCTGCATGTAAACTGTGCACCCATTCGATAACAGCCTGAAGAGAAAGAAGAAACATGATGAATGGAAACAGATTCTAAGAACTTCTTATTGAGCAATATCTGACCTATAGATGACACCAGGCTCGGACTGGCCCACAGGGGAGCAGGGGACACCCCTGTTGGACCCCTGAGCATGGTGGGCCCATGGTATAGGGTAGGCCTGGGCTGATTTTCAGGGAGAAAGGCAGAGAGAGAGGTAGAAGGTAGGACTAGGATGGGCACTAACAATCAACTCCACTGTTGGGCCCCAAGAATCAACTCCACTGGTGACCCCAAGAATCATCTCCACTGGTTGCCCTAAGAATCATCTCCACTGGTTGCCCTAAGAATCACCTCCACTGGTGGCCCCAAGAATCAACTCCACTGGTGGCCCCAAGAATCAACTCCACTGGTGGGCCCCAAGAATCAGCTCCACTGGTGGGCCACAAGAATTATCTCCACTGGTGGCCACAAGAATCATCTCCACTGGTGGGCCCCAAGAATCATCTCCACTGGTGGGCCACAAGAATCATCTCCACTGGTGGCCACAAGAATCATCTCCACTGGTGTTCCCAAGGATCATCTCTACTGGTGACCCCAAGAATCAACTGTATTGGTGGCCTCAAGAATCCTCTGCACTGGTGGCCCCAAGACTCATCTCCACTGGTTGCCCTAAGAACCATCTCCACTGGTGGCCCCAAGAATCAGCTCCACTGGTGGCTCCAAGAATCATCTCCACTGGTGGGCCCCAAGAATCATCTCCACTGGTGGCCCCAAGAATCAACTCCCCTGGTGGGCCCCAAGAATCACCTCCACTGGTGGCCCCAAGAATCATCTCCCCTGGTGGGCCCCAAGAATCACCTCCACTGGTGGCCCCAAGGATCAACTACATTGGCGGGCTCCAGACACCCAAGATGGCGGTGGGATCTGGTGACCTGTATTTGCAGTCTCCATTTGCCGCTCCTGACAACCGTTGCTGTTTCCGCAGTTTACTCCTCAGACACCTACACTAGTCGGCTCTGGGTAATTGTCACGTCTTCGTCGCACTCATGTTCCTCTATCTCCCTGTTGTTTGAGGAGCTCGGATTCACTCTGATACCTGCGCCCACCTCTTGGACCTTCCATGGACCTGCGGCGATCAGAACAGCGACCGGCAGGCGTCAGCTGTGAACCTGCGCGGCCCGCACCGTGTCGACGCCACCTCGTGAGGGATGAGGCCCCTGTCGCCCCCGTAATCATGGCTCGCCATCGGCTCCTCACATCACCACCTCCCAGCAGTTAACGAGCCTTAATTCCTTGCACTTTGTGAATATTTAATTCCCTCCTTTTCAACATCATTTTCAGGTTGTGTGAATCATTTTCAAAGCCCTTGCCATTCTCCTCCGACAATCATCTGCATATTTTATGAAATGGCTTGGAAGAGTCTCTGAGGTCTCTTGATAAGAATGAAGCTGGCAGCGAGCTCATTAGCTGTTTACCTGGAGCGCTGGTGATTCCCCAGGAATGGAACCCCCCCCCCCTGTAGGATTTGACTTGAGGATGTACTGAGGAATCTAAAGCTGAGTGCTCCCCCCACACCTTTTCTAATCCTCATTATAAGCTCCTGTTTTTAGCAGCTGAAAGAGATGACGGTGCCCAAAGAAAGTGAAGATGCCCAAAGCCTGCCTGAAGTAGTAAAGCAGCCTGCGCCTGCGCCGCCGCGCCGTTGGAGTCAACTGTCATCTGTGGCACGTGACTGCCCCCATAACCCTGCGTCCACACATATCCATCCCTGTACCCCAAATAACAAAAAATTCCACAGACTTCAGCATCTTCATCAAGTGGGTGTCATTTTATTCACTCCATGTGAGCAAGCATACAGTGCAACGTTTCAGCCCTTAAAGGGAATCCGTCGCCAATTTTTTTTTTTTTACTTAGTAAATCAAGCCCCTGATCCATATGCTTTTCCTCTCAGTCGTTTTTATTTCCTGATTTCTCTATTCGGCCGTCTATATAGCATTGTGGGGAAGACATTCTTGCTTGCACTGCTTTAACAGCAATCAGAGAGATGCTTTACAGCAGCTTCATGCCCATAGGATTCTTAAGACAGTTTCTGTCCCATAGACTTGCATAGGAGAGTTTTCACTGTGAAGGGAGAAGGGGAGCTGTGACATCTCCTCTTGTGACTGGTGGATTCTGTGTTATCTGTACACATTGGTGTCTCCTCGCAGCTTGACCCTCTTTGTGCTGATAATGAGTAGACACTCAAAAGCTCTCTAAACAGAGCAGGAAGTGTCAGACGATTATTAGGCCTAGTGGCCAAAGTGAGAACTACAGGACTTAAGAATTATAAAAATTTATTGAAATTTATCTGGAAAATTTAAAAAAAACATAACCAAAAATTCCTACAAAATGTGTTTAACATAAAAATGTGAGTTAAACAATAAGTCATTTTTTGATGACACATTCCCTTTAAACAGTGGCCTTTCTCAAGCAGCATGACTTACGTCCATGGAATTTTTTGTTATTTGGACTATATGGTGGTGAGTTGTGACTTAACACACCAAGTGGACAGTCTGTTGCATCATTTTGGGCAGATTTTTGTAGCCCTATATGTAGTGCTGCTTCCATAATTTTGCATCCCTGGACCCCGGGACTTCACCCTTTCTTTCAACAAGCCTCTATTTGGAGTCGAGATGACGTGTATGACACAAGCAATAATCATAGCAACAGTATTGACTGAATACAATATAGATTCACTAAGATAATAGACAAATAGAAGAAACGTCATAGGTTTAGACTTAGAATAAACCTAAAAAAACAGTAACGGGAACAAGGGAGGAGACAGGTCAGAGGAATTCTGCAGAATTTGGAAAAATAGATCCACAAAGGTTTGAAGGACAATGGTCCCTCGGTATGAGTCCGCTGTGGGATAAGTCTAACTCAGTATAAGTCTGCTTTGGTCCTGTTTGGACTCAAAAAATGTTGTTTGGTCTAAGACTGGAGGTCACTTGGACTTGGGTGGCAGCGGACGCGCAACTGTGGAGCTCTGTGCAACGTTCAGCCGCTTATCTCAAGCGAGGACGGAGGATTTAGCAGCCTGTTGCTCCTGGAGGTGAGAGCTGCTTTGGCCGCACACAGACACTCCAAGTGGCTTCCAGGGCCGTCTTAATAGAATTATGGGCCCCTGGGCATAGCACTGCAGTGGGCACTGCCCAAATACATGACATCACACTTGGCCATGCCTTAAGCCCCCCTCAAGCACACCCATATTATCACGCCACTTATGTCTGGACACAAGCAGTCTACAAGACTATTTGGCAGAGCAGGGAGCCTTTGGCTCCCTTCACCATCATGGGTTTTTCACTGTTTGCACATCCTAAAAACACACAAACAGTTAAATAAGCAAAACCAACCAAGGGATCCAGGGTAGGCTTCTTGTATTTCTGTGAAATACATACATAGACCACTTAGGGCCCCTATACTTGTTGGGTCCCCAGGCAACTGCCTAGCGTGCCCCATGGAAAAGATGGTCCTGGTGGCTTCTGTGATCAAGCACTGTTGGTCCTCTCACCAGTGTCGCATATCTGGAGCCACTGTCTGCCCTGCATCTTTACACCAGATCCTCTCATCTCCTGCTCCATCTTACTTAGGGAATAGACTGCACGGTGGCCGGCTTGTTCTGATTATGAGACAGCGTGTGTGAGGAGAAACTGATAATAATAATATATAGCGCCAACATATTCCGCAGCACTTTACAATGTAGAGGGTATAAGTAAGGACAAGGAGAACAAACGTTACACAGTAAAAAGCTACTTACAGATCAGACACGAGGTGTGAGGGGCCTGCTCCCAAGAGCTTACAATCTATTAGGGTGTGTGAGTGAGACAAAGGGTGAGAAGTGCACAGTTTACAATGGTCCAGTCATGTTACAAGAATATGGGGTAGTATACACCAAGAGTGGATGAACCTGCCACCCAGACTCTGCTATACCACTCTCACTTACCTTCCGGCAGAGCCGCCATCTTCATCCCTCTGCAGAGTTACGTTGATCTAGCTTTGTTAAAACACAGTGGCCGGCTACAGCTCCTGCTCCCCGCTATTGCAGCGTCATCCAGGCTGCCTCTGGAGAACGTAAGCAGTATCCTGGATGATAGACAATAATCCTATTGTTATTATTACCATGTTTTTACAAAAATAAGCCCTCCCCACAAAAAATAAGCCCTAGCTTGATTTTTAGGGATTTTTTGAAGTAGGCTTTAAATATAAGCCCTAGTTAATCAGCGCCTCCAACACTAGGCTATGTCATGTGACTCTAGGTAATGTCACTAACATCATGGAGACATAACCTGGAATAGACAATGTAGCTCCTAAATCGTCCTGCTGCTTCCTCTCACTATGGCAGGGTAAAATCTACTCACCCGCTCCTGTGTCCTGAGTCCCGCCTCCTGAGTGTTGTCACTTGGTGCCCGCTACAGTGTGGGCTTGGCCACCTCCTGCCTCCCGAGTACCTCCTCTTTGACCCCACCACCTGGCTGGCACTTCTCGCCCCCGGGGTGTGACGTCACAACAGGGCCATCTTTTCCAATGGGCACACTAGGCAGTTGCCCGGGGGCCCCACAAGTATAGGGGCCCCAGTTGGAGTATGTATGTCCCAGGAATACAAGAAACTTACCCTGGATCCCTTGGTTGGCTTTGCTTATTTAACTGTTTGTCTGTTTTTAGGATTTACAAACAGATAAAAACCATGGTGGAAAAGGGAGCCAGAGGCTCCCTGCACTGCCAGATAGTCTAGTAGGCTGCAGGCTGCTGGTGTCCAGATATAAGTAGTGTGATAATATGGGTGTGCTTGAGGGGGTTCGAGGCATGGTCAAGTGTGATGTCTTGTATTTGGACAGGGCCCACCGCAGTGCTATGACCAGGTGCCCATAATGCTGTGAAGACGGCTCTGCGTCACAACCATTGTTCCCGATTCTCGCTCCAGTCTCCCGCCTCCTGCCCCCTCCCAGCCTCATAGAGTTATGCTGCTTTTCCTGAATGTGATGAAATGATTATATCATATTTGAATTAATGTTAATTTTTGGTTCAAGCATAAATGTGCGATTGCTCATTGAAAAAATAATAAGCCGTAGTCCAAAAATAACCCCTAGAACCTTTTTTGGAAATGAAAACAATATCAGACCCTGCCTTATTTTTGGAAATACACGGTATAAGAACAGATTCCTTATTTTCCCTTTATTTCCTATGGGAAAGGTTTGTTTGGTGTAGGTCTACTGGTGGACCCCAAAAATCATCATAACTGGTGGGCCCCAAGAATCGCCTCTACTGGTGGGCCCCCAAGAATCGCCGCAACTGGTGGGCCCCCAATAATCAGCACCACTGGTGGGCCCCAATAATAAACTCCACTGGTGGGCCCCCAAGAATCATCTCCACTGGTGGGCCCCAAGAATCATCTCCACTGGTGGGCCACAAGAATCAACTCCACTGGTGGGCCGCAAGAATCAACTCCACTGGTGGCCCCAAGAATCAACTCCACTGGTGGCCCCAAGAATCATCTCCACTGGTAGCCCCAAGAATCATCTCCACTGGTGGCCCCCAAGAATCATCTCCACTGGTGGGCCCCAAGAATCATCTCCACGGGTGGCCCCAAGAATCTTCTCCACTGGTGGCCCCAAGAATCTTCTCCACTGGTGGCCCCAAGAATCAGCTCCACTGGTGGACCCCTAGAATAAACTCGACAGGTGGCCCCAAGAATCATCTCCACTGGTGGCTCCAAGAAACATCTCCACTGGTGGGCCCCAAGAATCTTCTCCACTGGTGGCTCCAAGAATCTTCTCCACTGGTAGGTCCCAAGAATCATCTCCACTGGTGGCCCCAAGAATCAACTCCACTGGTGGCCCCAAGAATCTTCTCCACTGGTGGCCCCAAGAATCAACCCCACTGGTGCCCCCAAGAATAACCTCTCCTGGTGGCCCCTAGATTCATCTCCACTGGTGGCTCCAAGAATCATCTCCACTGGTGGGCCCCAAGAATCTTCTCCACTGGTGGCTCCAAGAATCTTCTCCATTGGTGGCCCCAAGAATCAACTCCACTAGTGGCCCCAAGAATCATCTCCACTGGTGGGCCCAACAATCATCTCCACTGGTGGGCCCCAAGAATCACCTCCACTGGTGAGACCCAAGAATCACCTCCACTGGTGACTTACACCAAGGTAACACGGTATTTAGAATTGGTTCAAGTCGACCACAACTTCTGTTTGTTATGACATAAATGGGGATTCCACCAGTCGGAGATCACAGTCGCAGTTGAAGTTAGTTTGCCTTATTGTATCAGAAAGCAGGGGAGGAGAAGGATAGAGCTAATGAGGACATGGAAGGTGACCGCTCTGATTGTTGGGTCAAAGTTCTCAATTCCAATATCTACTAAGGCTGGTGAGAATTTGAGGTGAATACCTGTGACTTCTGCTCATACGGCTTCTACTGATCCGGGTAATCATAATTCCACCATAAGTGGAGAAGTGGGGCCTATCTGTCCACAAGCTTTCCAAAAAAGATTAAGAGCACCCTGAAACATGTGGGAAAGCAGAGTTGGGGGTAGATACCAAGGCGAATGGAGTTTTTTTTTCATAAGCTCTCTATAGTTGATACATTTGGCTGAAGCCAGACTGGTCCATTCCTCCAATGAAAATTGTTTGCCCGATTCTGACTCCTACTTTAACATGTGGTGGAGTTTGTCCAAGTTGACTGGATTAGTTAGTTTAGTTGATACCATGAGGAAAGACCTATTTAGGAACCTTAGAGAAAGATGTGTGAACAGGTGACATGATAGAAGGTTTTATTGCAATTGGAGGAAATGAAAGAATAGAGAATTTGAAATCTGAAATTGAACGGATAAATCTGGAAATGTTTGGAAGACGTTTTATAGGAGGACTCTGTGCACAGAGTATTTCCTAGTCACCCAGGAGGACAAATCAATGACCACTTTCCAAAAGCAAAGAAAGCAATGCGCCGTGTGATTTGGAAGCATGCGCTGATCATCGCGTAATTCCAAGCACGGTGGGGGGGGGCATAGACATGCATTGTCAGCGGTGCGTAATCGCCGCTAACAATTGACGCGTAATCCATGAGAGCTATGAATTACCGTAATTGCAGCATGCATTTCACCGTGTATAAAGTGCAATACGCAGAAAAATAAATGGCTAAATAAGCCGTGTGAACATACCCTAATCGTTATGCTGTTAGCGGTATTAAGAGGACAGAAAAACATAGAAGTCTCTGCACCATGGAGGGCCACCTTTTTGAGTTTCCATATAGGTCTGAATGTTGTTAGAGGGACATTAGTGATGGAGAAATCAAAACAGCAGGGCAGAAGGCTACAGAGCTCTAAAGGGTTAACATTTTTCAGTAAGAAAGATAAACCAGCTCTTGTCCTGCTGATAAGACACAGCAGGGAGTGATGTCTGTGCTAGAGCAGAGAGAGTTGGTCTGTAACCTAGGAACACTTGCGTACACAATGAGGAGATAAGAAGTGCTCTAATTCTGAAAAGAAGCAAAATCAGAACAGCAATGTATTTGGTAATGCTATGACTAAAGGTAGCATTACCCGAAACGTGTCAGCTTGCTCTGACCACCATGTTCCTTTTTTAAATTAGTTTGAAATAAAATATTGACTTTTATCGTCTTGGTGCTGACCACAACTACAATTTTTGGATATATGCCCGCGAACTCTGGGATTGGCCGCGCACCCTCGCTCTATGGTTCCTGTGAGCTGAACGAACACAACTTTCTTTCCTGTATTTAGTAATAGTCTTGATTTACCTCTGCATCCATGTTTAAAGCCAGTCAATATGGTGAGAGTGCCCCTTTAAGGCAGATTATCAAGTTAGGGGTCCATCTGATGGGAATGGAGCGGCAGGGCTGTGGAGTCGGAGTCGGTGGCTATTTTGCAGGAGTCGGAGTCGTCATAAAATGGACCGACTCCCAAAATATATAATAAGTTGGTCCAGTTAGTTCGATGCGATGCAAAGAGCAGGAGGAGTTGGGTCTGGCCGGTGCCTCTGCTCCCATATCTTCAGCCTCATCACATGAGGAGTGTAATTGATGACATGGATCAGGCAAAGCGCTGCCCAAGGGGAAAAGATCCAGCTCCCAGGACAAACAGTGTACAGCAAAATGTTTCACCTGCGTTCAAATTAGTAGAAGCTCAACCAATCATCAGACCTGACTGTGGCTGTGGCAATGCCTTTATACCCTGACACTGTTAGAGATGTTGCCCCTGTGGTCACCGCTTTGCCCCTAAGTTAGTGTAGAGAGGCCGTTCTCTAGCCTGGACATAATGAGATCAGATGTGAGGTCATGTATGCAGGATCTGATGGAGGCAATACTATTTCTCCACGAATGTTCCTGCAGTGTTTTGCATATTTACAATTTTTTTGTGTTCTAAAGTCATATCCAATTAATATATTTTACACTGACAAGCAAAAGGGTAACAATGTTCTGAACTTGTGACTTTCAGGCTCCATATCTCACCATTCACTACAGCTTTGTACATGAGGCTACTGTAATTTTATATACAGTCATCTTACCGATCTTATACATACATTTGACTTGTAAGTATTTAGCATCTGCTTAGTTCTGCAGATTCTTTCCTGTAACTGCATTGTTACTGTTTTGCTCCTAAACATCAACATGTTAATTTTTATTATTTTGCTAGTATTTGGGAAATCCACCTTTGGCTTTCAGTTCTGCCTGAATCCTTTTGGACCCTGGATCAGATTCAAGCATATCTTGACCAAAATCTGCTCACAGATCTCTTCTACACATTCCCAATGTTGGTGCAGACTGGACTTGGATACAAATACAGCTTTTACTTCACCTCTCACCACAAGTGTTCAAAAGATCAAAACATTGTTACCCTTTTGCTTGTCAGTGTCTGTTCTACCTAAATAGCTTGATTATTGTATCATAAGGTGATAAACAGCCTGATGTTAAAATTTTACTACAGTACAGTTGTCAATTAAACATGCGCCGTGTATGAGGGAGTCGGAGTCGGGAGTCGGAGGTTTGGGAAATTGAGGAGTCGGAGTCGGGGCTTTGGCTTGCCGACCCCACAGCCCTGTGGAGCGGGTCGTCTCATGTCCTCTTGGCCTTCAGTATCTCAGTTGGATCGCCCCGCTTTCCTTACATGGCGACGTACCAGGTTTTGCACTCTTCCAGCGACGAGGCGGTTGTCTCCCGCTCCCGATTCCCCTGGTGCTCTTGTGGGACACCTGCCCCCGATCCGCTTGGAGCCGCCGCAGCAGATGCCGAGCCCTTACCTTTCTAGGACATGAATAATGGAATCGACTGTAAAACAAATGGTTGCGTCGCTGCCCCGGATCCTATTCCCCGAGACCCTCGCCGCGTCGCCTGCACTCGTCTGCGGAGCTGAACTCACAACAGCTGTAATTCCAAGACTAAACAATTGCTTCTTAATAAATCTCACTTCCTCACTCTTATAACGCGGACGGCACAAGCTGCTATTAATCACACCGGGGTCCCCCTGGTATTTTGAAAACTGATGAGCCTGCCAATTCCTGTTCCTTACTTTGTATGCAAATGATAAATTATAAATGAAAAATTCAGGGGCAGTGGGGGGGGGGGGGGTGAAGGTGGAGGGGGGGTTCTCAATGACAGAAGTATCCTTGGACCAGATTTTGTGACTTTCTCCGGAATAAATTGTTGGCTCGGCGCGAGGTGATAAAACCATTGTATAATGCATAAGCAAAGCGTAATAATAATTAATGAGCGCCTCCTGATTAATAACGCTCCTCTGTGATTCCGGGAGGAGCGGGCGCTGCCCGGGCGGACGCCGTCCTTGTCACTGTGATTAAAAAAGAGACTTTACAGGAGAAAGAGCAGAAAGACCTGAAGACTCCACCACCCGGCACCATCAATATTCCATGAGGGAGCGGCTAACCTTGAAGACTTACTGCCACTAACCTGAGGGGGCAGAAGGCCAAATCAGCAAATCATAGAAGATGGGGAAGAAGAATGGCGGCACTTGACCCCTGTGCTGTTTATGGAGCCAACCAGGATATGATCGCTGTCCTGTTTATGGAGCCAACCAGGATATGATCGCTGTCCTGTTTATGGAGCCAACCAGGATATGATCGCTGTCCTGTTTATGGAGCCAACCAGGATATGATCACTGTCCTGTTTATGGAGCCAACCAGGATATGACTGCTGTCCTGTTTATGGAGCCAACCAGGATATGATCGCTGTCCTGTGTATGGAGCCAACCAGGAACTGATCAATGTCCTGTTTATGGAGCAAACAAGGATATAATCAGTGTCCTGTTTATGGAGCCAACCAGGATATGATCGCTGTCCTGTTTATGGAGCCAACCAGGATATGATTGCTGTCCTGTATATGGAGCCAACCAGGATATGATCGCTGTCCTGTTTATGGAGCCAACCAGGATATGATCACTGTCCTGTTTATGGAGCCAACCAGGATATGACCGCTGTCCTGTTTATGGAGCCAACCAGGATATGATCGCTGTCCTGTTTATGGAGCCAACCAGGAAATGATCACTGTCCTGTTTATGGAGCCAACCAGGATATAATCCTTGTCCTGTTTATGGAGCCAACCAGGATATGATCGCTGTCCTGTTTATGGAGCCAACCAGGATATGATCACTGTCCTGTTTATGGAGCCAACCAGGATATGATCACTGTCCTGTTTATGGAGCCAACCAGGATATGATCGCTGTCCTGTTTATGGAGCTCACTGGGATCTGATCATTGTCCTGTTTATGGAACTCACTGGGATCTGATCACTGTCCTGTTTATGGAGCTCACTGGGATCTGATCACTTTCCTGTTTATGGAGCTCACTGGGATCTGATCATTGTCCTATTTATGGAGCTTATTGGGAGCTGATCACTGTTTATGGAGCTCACTGGGATCTGATCATTGTCCTGTTTATGGAGCTGCCTGTTTGTAAAGCTACCCAGTATTTACTATTTGTGGAGCCGCTTGAGAAGTTACTATGCTCCTGTTTATGGAGCCACCCATTATATAATCACTATCCTGTTTATGGAGCCTCCCAGGATCTGATCACTGATTGGTTTATGTTGCTGCCCTTGATCTGACCACATGAGATCTCTTACATACAAAAACCTTCCTCTGTTTCCTTTCTATCGACCCATCTGACACCCACATTCCCGGGACCTCACCCTCGTTGTTACAAGCTCCTCCTCTTTTTGAAGGCCCATGTCCAGCAAATCCTAGGGTGGTGCCAACTTTAGGGCCTATGAAGTCGAGGACCCAATGCTTCCCACAACACGGCACAATGCACGAATTGCCTGCACACGTTTACTCAGCCGTTTCCCCTCTTTCAGAATCTTCTAGAACACACAAGTCTGTTACAGAGTGCGGCTTATAATACCGCCACCCACCGGCTGGAGAGCCGCTATCTCTCATCACCCATGTGAGAGGTGCTGAATATGGCGCCCCAGCCAGGAACACCCATATCGCTGGCCCCGCGCCCGCAGCAGATGGAGCAGCGTGAAAATAAGCAGACAATGCATCGAATACCGAGATCTGCAAGATTCCTCACATCAGAGAACAATGCGGAGCGCCGGCTAGGATGTGCCTGAAATTATGCAAACGCAGAGGTCTCACCAGGAGGAATCTGTCACCCAAAGGTGTTTATGCAAGTCCTTAAAATAGACGGAATGCTAATTAGCTTTCGGTGCATTTATTCTCATGTCTGGGAGTCGCAGGGTGAAGTTCACAAAGTTGCTGAGCTGGAGACAGCGCCTCATTCGCTCCGCGCGCTCCGCTGTATCATCACCCGCTGGGACATCACCTTTTGGGAAATACCCTGGACTTTTTCCCTGCGGCGTGCCAATGGGGGCAGTACAGGCAGTACCCGTGTCGGGGGCCCTAATTTTAAAGGGGGGCCCCAGATATGTTAAAAAATAGGAATATAATGGGTGGTGGCCCCAATTGATTTGGCTGTATTGGGCCCTGAAACTGTTAATAGATGACTGATGCAGGCTCGGACTGGCCCACAAGGGAATAGGGGAAAGCCCCGGTGGGCCCCTGAGAATGGGAGACCAGGAGTTGTTTTGAACTGCATGTACACCCTAAAAGAAAAAAAAAAAGGAAGAAAGAGAGTCAGAAAGCAAGAGGTAGAGTATAGAAGGCAAGTGCAGTCATTTAAGGAAGCTTTAGGGTGGGGCCCTATAATAAACTCCACCGGTGGGCCCATAAAACTCAATTGGTGGACCCCTAGAGTCAACTCCACCTGTGGGCTCTGGGACCCAGCCGACCCCTGGATGATGGCAGCACTGGGGGTCTCCGGGTGGGGGGGGGGGGGGGGGGGAAAAAATCTCCAAGAAAGGTCTGCAATCCCAGCAGGATCTCAACACCTTCCCTGTGCGGACCAAAGCTCTGGAGCGAAGAAAATGTCAGCGCTGAATCAGCAGAATCCAGGCCTAAAATCTGCATAGTAAGCGTGGATTTTAGATATGAGTTTGAGGCTACTTTCAGAAGTGGATTTTCAACCTTCATATACTAGGTGAGGAATCAGCGCTGACAGGTTTTTTCAGCATTGGAAATAAATTTGCACTGTGGAAAAAAGCCCCAGGGCCCCGAATCGGATTTTCTCTTAGACACAATGGGCCCCTGTATGAATTTGCGGGTCGGGGCGCCCTTTCCGTCAGTTTTCCGGGGGAATCTGCGCCTGATTTATGTCGGGGCCGGGGGGGCTCAACATACAATGTAAAAATCCGTGCGCCTCGCCTGTGTTTGGGGCGCAGTGCGGGGGGTTCGCCTAGAATTCGGCGCCGGAGGGGTGCGGTCATACATGCGGGGGGGAAAAATCCGCCGCGCCTCGCCGTGTGTGCGGGACAGTGCGGTACTTAGGCCCGTGCGGGGCGCGCCAAAAAAACATTCCGATGCAAGACAGCCTGGAACAGGGAGAAATCATTCCAGATTGGGGGCGGGATGAATAAAAAATCCCCTTTATAAAGGTGTTTACATTCTCGGAAAAGAGCAAAACCTAAAACATAAAAAAATACTAAAACAAATTCACTTTCCAATTCCAATTTAAGAATTAGGATATTGGGAAATTGGGGGGAAATAAGTAATTAAATTCAGGGAAAATATTTGATTGGGCATAAACCGGGCCAAACAGAAAAGGAGCACGTGAACCCCTTAAAACCATGGGGAAGTTTAGACCCTCGAAAACCCCGGCGGGATAGTTCAAAAAACAGTAAAAAATTTCTGAAAAGGCTGATTTGGCGATACCGGGGGGGGCTAGCTCGCCAATCAGAATAGGAGCGACCAAGACCCATTCTAGCCTATGGGGAATTATTTTACCAATCAGAATAGGGCACAAAAACCCATTCAGTCTTGGAGAAGTTTAGACCCCCAAACGAATCCCGGGGGGTAATTCAAAATACAGTAAAAAGACAGAAAAAAAAGTGTTGGCTGGCTAGGGGGGCTTGGGTATCCCAACCAAACGGGGCGAGTACTTCTCCCCTTTAGTCTATGGAAGGGTCGGCGCTCTGAAATCTCGGCGCTCAGCGCCCGGGGGCAACGGTTTTTCGCCCGGCCGGCGCTACATAGGGGGTTGCAATAAAAGAAAATTTCCGGGAAATACAATAAATTTAAATTGTTTAAGCTTTTCTCATTGATTGGGATTTGGTTGAGCGATTGCATTGGTATCGGATCGATCGTGTCGTATCGGCCCTATCGAAAGGTTTTTCGATAGTGAGCATCGATTATGCCGATGACCCCCTTTAAAAATTTTGGGAAAGGGAACAACACCTTTATTATTAACAAAAACAAGGGGGGAGAAGCGGAAAAAATTTCATCCACAAATGAAAGGTATGCACATCTTAGGCAAAAACACTTAGGCGTGTTCCACGGTTTTTTCCGACGGATTTGTGCGCCGATTGAAAACGCACAAATCCGCCGGAAAAAAGGGGGGGACGGGGGGGGGGCCGGAGGCGGCGGGGGCGCGTCCGGCCCCCAAAACAATGCATTGTTTTTCGGCGCGTCCCGCCGGTAAATAATGTGCATGTCACTTTCTCCCCCCGCGGCGGATTTGCCGGGCGGGGGAGGAGGACGGAACCCCTGTTTTTTATGAGAGCAGTGGATTCCGTAAAACCTCCGACGGATTGGCGCCGTATTGAAGCGCAAACCGGGGCGGAATACGGCGCCAAAACCGCGGCAAATAAGCCGTGTAACGGGGCCTTGGGTATAAAAGTCACAGAAAAAAAGTCAAGGCCATTCACTATCCCTGT
>JAODAL010026725.1:0-56216 GCA_025379985.1 Phyllomedusa bahiana | reverse complement strand
CTTATGCAAAAAAACAAATTTGTGAATCACCAGGGGGGTCTATATACCAATGCACCCCGGGGAATAAATTACTTAAGGGGTAGTTTCCAATATGGGGGTTCTATTTGGGGGTGTTTTATTAATTTTTTAAAGGCCCCCTTAGGTGTCCCCAAACCTGAAATGGGCCTAAATAAAATCGTATTGAAAATGAAAACCCCAGAGCGGGTGGGTTTCTCCCTCCTATTCTGGGGCTTTTTGGTTGACCCAAAATTTCTGCACGGGGGGCCCAAACATAGGGGATATCTCAAAAAAACGGCAGACCGGGGGGAAAATTGATTTTAAAAGTTGTTTACCTAGTAAACATTTCCCCCGTTTTTCCAGTAAATAATGGAAAAATTTAATGAAAATCTGCAAAAAAAAAGTAAAAAAATTTTAAAATTTTCACCCCAAATTTTTGTTTTTAATTTTTGTGAAATATCTAAAGGGTTATCAAACTTCCTAATAGGGGTTTGAAAATCCGTTAAGGGGGTCTAGTTTTTTTAGAGGGTTTTTAAATTTATGGGGGAAATCTAACATGCGGGCCCCCCTCAAAGCCAACTCAGAACGGGAGTGGCCCCTAAAAAAATGAAAATTTTGGGAAAAATTTTCTAAAATTTGTGAAAAATTAATACAAAATTTCTAAGCCCCAATGTCAAAAAAAAAAAAAAGACTTTTAAAAAAAAAGTTTCCCAAACCTATGTGGACATAGGGGAAAGTTTCTAGTTATAAACTATTTTGGGGTGAATAATTATCTGTCTTGCAACGCAAAAATTTTTTGCAACTTTCAAAATCGAAAATTTTTTCCCAAAAATTTTTTCCATGAAATTTTTGATATTTTTAAACAAACAAACAAGGTTTTGTATGGAAAAAAAATTTCTTACAAAATTAAAGCACAATGTGCCCAAGAGAAAACAATCTCTGAATCACAGGATATTTAAAAGGGTCAAAAAAATTATTCTCACATAAAGTGACAAAATGCCCAAATTTTAAAAATAGGGGTGTTTTCAGGGAAAGGGCAAAAACCCAAAAACCCCCGGGGGGGGGTTCCTAATTTTGGGAAAAAACCTTGGGTTTTTGGGGGGGGGTTACACGGGCCATTTTTTTTCCTTTCTCGCTTTCCAAAACCATAAGTTTTTTTTTTTTTCCACCTAACCCAAAAAAAGGCTTTAAACTTGCGGGACAAATGGGAAAATTTTTTAAAGGTTTCATTCACCCGTACCATAGAAAAAACGGGAAACATAAAACCCAATTTTAAAGTGGGGAAAATTAGAAAAAAACATACTTGTGCCATGTTTGCGGGAATTTTTTTTTAGGACATTCACTCTCCGGTAAAAAATGAAGTGTTCTCTGTAATTTTGCAGGTGGGTTTTTTAAATTTCCCAAAAAACACCAAACATTTACAATTTTCCCTTTTGTTTTTGTACCCAAAAAAAAAAAAAATCAAAACCTTTTTTCTTTTTGGAAAAAATTTTTTGTGAAACCCAAAAACTGTTTTTAAATAACACCTACAAAACCAACCCACAGCATGCATCTTTTAATCTTAAAAGAAACCTGCAGGTGTTTTATGCTTGGTTATAATGCAGATGTCACAAGTCCCAGGGAGCAGGAGACAGGCTGCAGAGGGGGAGGAACAGGAGGGTTTCTCCCCCGTACCTGTCTCCTTTTTCCCCTTTTGGGGTGCTTTCTGTTTTTTCTTTGGGGGCAGAAAAATTTTTTTTGGTAAATTCCCCATACCCCAGGGAGGGTTTTAGTTTGGTTTCCCCTTCAGTGTGTGGCATTTCTTTTTGGGGTTCCCCGGGGCAAGAGACAAGGTTTTTTTCCCATGTTTCCCCCTTTTTTTTTTCCCTTCCTTCCCCCTGTTCTCTGCTTTGTTGCTTGTCTCACCCAGCTTTCCTGGACACTGGATAGCGTATCCAGCATTTCCCTTTTTTTCATTCATTTTAGAGTCCTGGCCATGTTTTCCGTTGGGGTCTAAGGGGTTTTAAAAAACGCGGAAAGGGGCGGGGAAAACCCCCGCCCCTGTAACCGGCGGTGGGTTTGCTGCAATTAAACCCCTTTCCAGCCAGGCACAAAAAGGGGGTTTAAAAGGGTTTAAATTTATCTTGCTGGATACTAAATTTTTTCTGTGGACTTTCTGTTTTATTAAGAAAAAAACGATCTGTGCAGGTCCTGCTGCCAAAAAGAGATGGGTGAGCCCGGGGCACTTTTTTATCGGGTTTTTTCTCATTAAAAAATGCCCAAAATTTGCCAATAAACAAGTGGTTGCTCATGTCCGAGAGTGGCTGTACCTACTGTCACTCAACACCTAGGTGGTTTCCCTTTTGGAAGCTATTGTTAATTTACCATCGGAGGGGAAATTTATGACTCATGGGAAATTTTTGTGAAACAAAATGTCCTCTGAGAGGGAAACCCCCCCCAAAAATTTTTTTTTTTTCAAATAAAAGTGGGTTTCATAAATTTAAAAGATTTTAAAGAAAAAACCATTAACCTATTAGGCTATGTTCACATGCTGTAATTGGGGGCGTAATTATGTGCTGTAATTACGCTGGAGTTCGGGAGCTCGCGTGAGCTCCCGTGGAGCGGGGGGGGGGGGGGGGTGGCGGCACGCCGGCCCCATAGACTTTCATTACTAGCGGCGCGTATTTACCGCTAGTAATTGACATGTCACTTATCTCCCCGCTCGTTGTATTGTGTGAGTGGGGAGAGGAGACGTAATCCAAAGTTCCCTATGAGAACTGTGGATTACCGTAATGACTAGGGCGTATTTCACCCCGTATTGAGCGCAGTACGCCGTGAAATACGGGGTGAAATACGCCAAAATTGAAGCCATGTGAACATAGCCTTATAGTTAAAAAACGTATCTTGTGATATGAATACAGGCGGAGCTAATAAATGAATGCCAATATTCATGAATATTCATTATCTCATTTCTTGAATAAATTCAATATTTAACTAAAACTAGTTATTCATAACTCATCACATTCCTCAACACTAACAACATTTTGTTACTAAATTTCGGGTGGCCAATTGTTATTAAGGTCAAAGAACACATTTTTATGAAAAAAGACTCAGTGCAGATGACTTTTATTCAATCCTTTATTGTTTTAGAGAAACCTCTTATCAGTAGACTCAGAAGTCTCAAGGTTACAAATAGAACAAGAAATATCATTCGAAACATAGTTCAAAGACAGTTACAAAATTAAAGAACCTACAAAGATAGAGTAACGTTAGGCCCAGGATATATGTCTATATACTTTAACACTTACTCGTCGGCTGGTCACAGCTACTAGATAAATGTGACAAGAATTGACCAGGTTTTTAGTCTACATAACTAGTGACCAAAAAATGATCTTAGATTCCTAAGAATATCTTTCCAGATAATAAATTTCATCCCAAATTGAGAATATGCCATGCTCAGAATATTATTTTTAAATATTTGTAAGCTTTAATTTCATTAGACTTTTCAGTGTCTTTAAACGCTTTCATAAAAGACGCATAGATTGTGAGTAACATTCAGCATGACATATATGTGGCGTAGTTACATTCCAGCATTTGATTTATTAACAGAATTGCCGGTTAATGTTATTCCATGATAAAAGCTCAAAATGCATCATTCAGCCACTTTAATGCTTTTTACAAGGAAAAAGCTTTAGGGAAATGAAACTAAATGAAAGACCTGTAAGGAATTGCTTAAATTGAAACATGCTGGCTGTTGAGCACGCTTTTACTTTCTTTCAGACAACACATATTTATAGGTGGTTCGATCATTTTTTATAATCCTTTTTCCTCTTTTTGTGCATCCCTATGTGACCTGACTTTAGTACCTGCTTATTATTATACCCATGGTGCAGTGCTTGGAGCCTTTATGATGTTTAATTTTAGTGAGTTAGGCCACAAGCATCAGTAAATGCTGACAAGAACAACTATGAAATGGCTTCTCATTTGATTGAAATGGAAGAATCGTGTAATAACTCTGTCTGGAAAAGTATTAGTATGGGATTTAGGCATAATAATCCTGTTTATCTTCTTTTTTGTGAGCAATAGATCTTTTTGCTGATAATTGGGAAGACAGTTGAGGATATATTTGCACTGCGAATGTCGGACTCTCTCTGTAATCTTTTCCAGCTTAACGAAAAAAAAAACCTAATACATTTTTTGCTTTTAATGTCACATTGGCTTGGGGATGGAATGAATAAAGTTGTTTGTTAATAGTCGCAAGTTAGTGCTGCTGGGGCTGACCTATTGTGCAAGGCAGAGAGTTCAAATCTAATTACACTTTTGCATTAGGCTGTGTTTTTAACTCAGGAAGATAACTCACTTCTTTTTGCCTTGTCACAATGATATCTTTATATATAATTATGACCAATTTTCTTGGAACAAAATGTATTTTTACTAATTATGTTGCATATGCACAGAAAGGCTGGTCTCTCCCATTTTTAACATCTCCATGTCACGTAACTCATTTCCATTTGCCTCATCATTCTGTTTCACTTTTCTGCACAAAGGATTAGACTTTAAAATATCATATTACATACAAAAGTCCCTTGTAGCAGTGCCAATATAGACCACGACATTGCCATGGAGCTAAGTGAAGGAGATACCTGACAATTAACCCTACGCTCTTAAACCACTGATTCTGACTCTGCCTAATACTAAATATAGGGTGATTAAAGCACAAAATCATATACATGTGATTAATTTCCAGGGAAAGTCAAAAAACAAAATGAAATACTGAAAGCAAAAACTTAGACTTCCTAAAACTAAACGATTAATAAATATATTAAAGATCCAAGTTCCAACCAATGACACTGCCCTTGTGTCACTACAAAGTCCACAAAAGACAAACAACTCTATATCACCTGTATCCAATACAGTACGATAAGCAGGGGCGTTGCTAGGGTCTTAAAACATTCGGGGCACGGGCCCTTTGTTAGCGGTGAGTGTAAGGAACAGCCGCTGTCCGCTACGCATAGAGTGGGCTCAGCGTGTGAGCCCGCTTTATACATCCTTCATGCCATTTAGATGTTCAGGCACATCCATATGCATGAAGGGGATAATTAAACCCCGCCGCTAGCTTCCAGCAGCAGAGACTCTGCTCTTGACTCCCTTGCTGATGGTATCCGACCACATACCCCATCCTCCCAGCCCACGGCCTACAGCATTGTCCCACTCCTAACTCCTGCTGGATTCAAAATATAGGTTGCACCCTCATTTTCTTCCCAAATTTGGGGGCACAAAAGTGCCTCTTATAGTCTGAACAATACGGTATATGTGGTGATGTAGTTTAACTCCTAAATGACACAGCTGTTTTCCATTTTTTTTTTTCTTTTTTCATCTATAACTCTTTTTTTTTCATTTATGTTGATAGAGCCATGTAAAGGCTTATTTTGTGCAGGATGAGCAGACATTTTTACTGGTACCATTTGGGCAATATATGTTTTTTGATCACCTTGTATTCCAAATTTTATGAGGCAAAGTGTATAAAAAATCCTGGTAGTGTTTTTTAATTTTTTTTTACAGCACTTACTGTGGGGCATAAACACGATTACAGCAATACCCAATTCATACCATTCTAATAGCCATAACTTTTTTCATTGGTACTGTACTGAGGCTCATGGGACTTTTTGATTGCTTTTTATTCAATTTCTTGTTCAGTGGGATGAACAAAAAAATGTTTGTTTTTTTTAAAACAAAAATTTGTAGCAGTGTTCATGGAGGGGGTAAAATATCAGTTTTATAGCACTGGTGATGCCAAATATGTGTACTTTTTTTTTACAATTTTTCATTCACAAGCATTTGTAATGGGGAAAAGGTTATATGTGTGTGTTTTTTATTTGGTTTTTTTTTTTACACTTATTATTTGCTTGACCACTTTAATACATCAGACTTATCTCACTGCAGATGGCCACTACCCAGCTGTTACACACATTAAAACATTATATACACAAATGTAACACACAGGTAAATACTGGACATGTGTATATACTGTTCCTGTGTGTATATTACAGTATATATATATTTTTATACACACTTCACCAATATATATATATATAATATAATATATTATATATATATATATATATATATATATACACACATTACACACACGTGTACTTCACACAGGCACAGTATATACCTGTATAATACTTATCTGGGTGTTACATTTGAGTATATACTGTCCCTGTGTGAAGTACATGTGTGTGTATGTGTGTGTATATATATATATATAGTGGTGTAGTGTGTATATAAATATATATACTTTAATATACACACAGGAACAGTATATACACATGTCCAGTATTTACCTGTGTTTACATTTGTGTATATACTGTCCCTTGTGTATATTACAGTATATATATTTATATACACACTATATATCTATATATATATATATATATATATATATATATATATATATATATATATATATATATTATATATACATACACACATATACACACGTGTACTTCACACAGGGACAGTATATACTCAAATTCAACACCCAGATAAGTATTATACATGTATATACTGTACATGTGTGTGGGTGTGTGTGTGTATATATATATATATATATATATATATATATATATATATATATATATAGTGGTGTGTATATAAATATATATATATACTGTAATATACACACAGGAACAGTATATACACATCCTCGCAGCCCCTTTGGTATGCTGGCACCCAGGATAGAAGGATCCCTTCTATCCTGGGTGCCAGCATACCAAAGGGGCTGCGAGGATTATCATTTTTATACCTGGCAGCATCCAAGCTAAGTATCACTTTTTTTCTATCTCACCCATATAGGTGATATATTCGTTATAGATAGATTGTATATGCGTTGTATATAGCGTATTCTTATTCCACAGCGAGAGGAGTTTTGAATCCCCTGATGAACCCTAAATTGTATGGGGGAAACGCGTTGGGATAGCTGGGATTAAAGAATTGTAACACACGTATACAGTGATATTATCTGTCATTAAAGCGGAGCCGCCCTTTATCGGGGCGATTACTCCACTGACGGATGGTATATAGTATGCTGTATCATTTAGGTATGTAGTGGTAGTATATAGGGGTTTAGGATGTATAATTTTAGATAATCTAGTAAAAGTTATGTTTTAACAGGGATTATAATTTTGCAGTGATATAAGTTAAAATCCTCTGTTCATATAAAATTTGTAGTAATAACAGTAATCTATGAGACTGTAGTCCCAGCTCTATTCAGGTCATTGAACAGGTCTTCTTGTGTAGTTCTGGGCTGATTCCTGACATTTCCCCATGAGGCGAGACCATGCATGAAGCCCCATACTGAGGAAGATTGAGAGTCATCTTGTGTTACTTCCATCTTCTTATAATTACACCAACAATTGTTGCCTTCTCACCAAGTTGCTTCCCTAATGTCCTGTAGCCCATCCCAGTCTTGTGCAGGTCTACAATTTTGTCCCAGGTGTCCTTACACAGCTCTTTGGTCATGGCCATGATGTAGAGGTTGGAGTGTGATTGATTGAGTGTTTGGACAGGTGTCTTTCATACAGGTAACAAGTTAAAACAGGCGCTATTAATATAGGTAATGAGTGCAGAGTAGGAAGGCTTCTTAAAGAAAAACTAACAGGTCTGTGAGATCCAGAATTCTTGCTGGTTGGTCGGTGATCAAATGTTTATTTCATGCAATAAAATGCAAATTAATTATTTAAAAATCATACGATGTGATTTTCTGGATTTTTTTTAGATCCTGTCTCTCACAGTTGAAGTGTACCTACGATAAAAAGTAGAGACCTCTCCATTGCTTGTATGTGGGAAAACTCATCTCAAAGTTTCATAGGATGCATGAATGAAATAATGCTGCTTTGCTCTGTCACTTCCTGGTCAAGCTGTCTGTAATTAGCACATGAGCTCTGTGTATTCAGACTTCTCTGTTTATTAGTCTAGATTAGCTAAATTACCTTCTCTGAGGTCCAGAGAAGCTTCTGAGCTAATGTAAACAGTAGAGTAATTAGTCTTTTGTCTGAAAGATCAGATAACACACAAGCTTTCACACTGCTGGCCCCAACCTGTGTGATGATGTGTTCTATCAGATAGAACAAACAGCAGGGGATAAAGAGTACACAGATCGTCACTTGGGAAACTAGAAAGCCCTCAGAAGGTGATAAAATCATTTGTAGCTCCTTAACAAAAAAAAAATGGAACAATGCAATATATTTGGAAAACGTCTTCATTTAGTGTTCCCTACATATTGAAAGCTATTCTGTGTAGTGAGACAACCCCTTTAAACTCCAATGAATATAGGCAGCCAATATCCTCTTTTTGGAGAACAGAACAGGGGACCCCCTACAATTCTGATCTATGGCTGACCATAAAGTGGAACCAAGATCTCACAGCTATTTTGGGAATTTACAACTGAAGTGCATAAAGGTCTTAAATGGGGAATTACCCTTTAAGATTTCATGCGGCCATGGCAAAGGTACAATATGACAATGTGGCCCTTGGACCAGGAAATGTTGTGCATCTCATCTGTATGCGCACATGCAGGGGCGTCGCTAGGCTGTTTTATTCGGGGCTCGGGCCCCGAATAAAACCCCCTGTGCCCCGAGTCTCCCGGGCTCCAGGCCTCTGCGCTGGGCCTGGAGCACCGACTGGCTCTTCAGCTGCATGTGCGTCCGCTGGACGCACACACAGCTGAGGGCTTCTGCGGGGCAGAGAGCGAGCGCTCCCTGCCCCGCAGACAGTGTCGGACCCGCAGGTCCTACACCGCGAGGCTGCCGGGTCCTCACAGCGCTGAGGACCCGCCGCGGCCCCGTGCGCCTCAGCCGGCAGCGTCGCGATGACATCACGTCATTGCGACGCTGCCTGTCCTCGGGCGCACAGCGCGTCATAGGCCGTGCGCCCGAGGAGCTGCCGGAGGAGCGCGGGCTGAAGAGGACGGAGCGCGCTCGCCGGGGGAGTTAAGGTGAGTATGAATGTTGTTATTTTTATAGCGTTTACCTGCCTCAGTGCCCCTATATACTGCCTGTGCCCCTATAATGCCTGCCTGTGGCCCCCATATCCCTGCCTGTGCTCCTATAATGCCTGCCTGTGGCCCCCATATCCCTGCCTGTGGCCCCATATACTGCCTGTGGCCCCCATATACTGCCTGTGGCCCCATATACTGCTTCAGTGCCCCTATAATGCCTGCCTGTGGCCCCCATATGCTGCCTGTGCCCTTTTATACCTGCCTGTGGCCCCCATATACTGCCTGTGACCCCCATATTCTGCCTGTGCCCCCATTTACTGCCTGTGGCCCCCATATCCCTGCCTGTGGCCCCTATATACCTGCCTGTTGCCCCCATATACCTGCCTGTGCCCCCATATACCTGCCTGTGGCCCCCATATACCTGCCTGTGGCCCCATATACCTGCCTGTGGCCCCATATACTGCTTCAGTGCCCCTATATACCTAACTGAGGGGACTGCTATACCTAAAATTAAGGAGTTGCTGGAAATGTGAGGATTCTAAGATATTTGTGTCCAAATCCTCAGGGACGAGTATTGGCCGGGAGCAATCAGCATGAAGGTGTGAACCGGATGGAGAAGAAAAGGGAAAGTGAACGACGCTGATCAGAAAAGACGTCTCCGGTGAGTTACTAAATGTAACAGCAGGGTAATCACTTATATGTCTGCAGAGTCTACATACAACTAGTATCTACCACTATATGGTCACTGTATGGCGGTGGTATATGTAATCAGAGCCTGTGTACAGCTGGTAGTCACATGTGGGGGTCGCGTTCGGTCAGGGTCTGGCAGGATTATTTGAGCCTTAAGTAGTAATAGTTTTGGGTCTTGGTTTTGTAGGAGTGTTTTAGTCACAATCACTTGTCTGGTAGATTTGCTCCATGTATCGGTGGATTATTTGGTGACTGTTTAGGGGTATTGTCATATGAAGGTGAGAAGTTCTGAAAAAGTAAATTTGTCATTGGTGATTTTTACTGTACAGTGACTGCTGAGGAGATGGACGGGATCTGTTTGGGATGTGCAGAAAATTAGTGACAGGAACAGAAGGTTTTTCTCTGTACAAAAACATCCGCAGTTCACAATGAGGCGGGAAAAACACAAAGGTCCCGAGCCCCGGATGTTTTAGGACCCTAGCAACGCCCCTGGGCACATGGCTGCAAATGTTTATATTATTACATCACATGTAGCTCTTTTGATTTCACAGCATGAAAATGTGGTTTCATTATCATTTTAATTATTCTCAACATTATTACTGTATGAAGACTTCACCTTTAGCATCTAATATGTTGATGAGAAAATCAACACTATCACTAATTATATATGTCAGGGAATGATTGGAAAGTTTTTTGTATGAAAATAAAAATGTATATGAATCAGGAAGATGTGAATATTCCCCAGTGCTGTGATGTCTATGGTGGTGTATGCTTTACAGTAGAAAAAAGTAATGCTTTTAGAGAAAACATCATTTAAATGTTGGTAATTTAAGCTGCTAGTTTCATATAAATTTGGGCAGTTCCTCTAAAATACGGTGCAAAGTTATAATATTCTTGAAAAAAATCTGATGCTTTTGAGAAAATGTCAGCATCTTTGGCTCTAAACAACCTCTGACCTTGTAATTTCATAACAAGCAAATAGATTAATCTACCCAAGAAAGAATAAGAAACCACATACACCCATAAAAGTTTGTTTTAAAGGTTATATCCATTCGAGAATGATTAATCTCAATGAAATGTCAAAGGAGGACTGCCCAGAAAACTTTATGCATGCCAAAATATTAAAAATAACAAGAAATGAATTTTTAAAATGGCCGAAACGTTTATGTGAATAAATAAGCAAAGGCTGAAATCACAGCTTGGTAACCATGACATTTACCAGATGAATTATATGTCTAAGGAACTCCACCTCATCATAGTCTGTTTTAAGGCAGTTACTACTACCATACCTGGTCTGGACCATATAGTTATACCAAGTCAGCTGTGGCTCCATTGGACGCAAGTATATTACATACCGCTTTGATTGTAGCGTTTATAGTTCTAATTTAGCAATATACAGACATAGCAGATAGGAACTTCAAACTATATGTGTATATATATATATATATATATATTATATATATATATATATATATATATATTTATATATTATAATTATATATATATATATATATATATATATACCCACAGTATCTCACAACAATAAGTATACACCTCACACTTTTGTAAATATTGTAGTATATTTTCATGGGACAACACTGAAGACATGACACTTTCATACAATGTAAAGCAATGCTGCAGAGGTTAAAAGGGTGGGGATGAGCCTGCCTGTGCTCAGACCATACTGCACACACTGAATCAAGTGGGTCTGCATAGCATTACCCCCATTTAGTGTAGGGACCCACTTTATAGAGGTCGCCTCGACGTGGCAAGTGGGCCTATACGTTTTGATCAAACAGTATACTAAGAACCTCCTGTTCGTTTTTTATAAGTGTTGCTGAGAAGCATTAGATAAACGTATAGTTTGAGGATGTGCGGTTCATGCCTCTCTCTCTCCCAAGGTTGTATATACATGTCTCTCTCTATTTATACATGGACCAGCACTCCTCCCCATTTGGCCCAGGTGTTTATATATACCAGTAGTCTGTATAAGGGCTGATGTCCTGTTTCTTGCAGTCTGTTTGCAGGGAGCCCTGGGAAGGTAAGCAGTGCCTACCTTTCCTTTTGTAGTGGTGGTGCTGTGTGGCGGCCATTGCTGCTGTGATGCTGGGCTGGTGGGGTGGCGCAGCCTGGAGCCAGGGGGCTAGGTCAGGCAGCAGTGGTGCTGTAGGGCCACTGGGCTGTGCCCCTCATCTGCGTGGCTTTTGCTGCGGTGGTGGCCGCCATGCAGCATTTCCCCCATTTAGCGTAGGGACCCACTTTATAGAGGTCGCCTCGACGTGGCAAGTGGGCCTATACGTTTTGATCAAAAAGTATACTAAGAACCTCCTGTTCGTTTTTTATAAGTGTTGCTGAGAAGCATTAGATAAACGTATAGTGTGAGGATGTGCGGTTCATGCCTCTCTCTCTCCCAAGGTTGTATATACATGTCTCTCTCTTTATACATGGACCAGCACTCCTCCCCATTTGGCCCAGGTGTTTTTAATTAGCAGTAGTCTGTATAAGGGCTGATGCCCTGTTTCTTGCAGTCTGTTTGCAGGGAGCCCTGGGAAGGTAAGCAGTGCCTACCTTTCCTTTTGTTGTGGTGGTGCTGTGTGGCGGCCATTGCTGCTGTGATGCTGGGCTGGTGGGGTGGCGCAGCCTGGAGCCAGGGGGCTAGGTCAGGCAGCAGTGGTGCTGTAGGGCCACTGGGCAGTGCCCCTCATCTGCGTGGCTTTTGCTGCGGTGGTGGCCGCCATGCAGCATTACCCCCATTTAGCGTAGGGACCCACTTTATAGAGGTCGCCTCGACGTGGCAAGTGGGCCTATACGTTTTGATCAAAAAGTATACTAAGAACCTCCTGTTCGTTTTTTATAATTGTTGCTGAGAAGCATTAGATAAACGTATAGTGTGAGGATGTGCGGTTCATGCCTCTCTCTCTCCCAAGGTTGTACTTTCATACAATGTAAAGCAATGCTGCAGAGGTTAAAAGGGTGGGGATGAGCCTGCCTGTGCTCAGACCATACTGCGCACACTGAATCAAGTGGGTCTGCATAGCTGTTGTCCCAGAAGGAAACCATTTCCAAAGAGGATGCACAAGAAAGCTGCAAACAGTTTGCTGAAGACAAGCAGACTAAGGTCATGCATTATTGGAACCCTGACCAATGGACGGATGAGACTAAGATAATATCATTTAGTTCAGATGGAGTTAAGCATGTGTGATGTCACCTAGATGAGGAGTGCAAAGACAAGTGTGTCTTACATATCGTCAAGCATGATGGTGGAAGTGTCATGGTTTGGGGCTGCATGAGTGCTGCCAGCTGTGGGGAGCTACAGTTCATTGAGGGAACCATGAATGCCAACATGAACTGCGACATACTGAAGCAGAGCCTGATCATCTCCCTTTAGATACTGAGCCTCAGGGCAGTATTCCAACATTATAATGATCCCAAACACACCTTCAAGATGACCACTGTCTTGCTAAAGAAAATGAGAGTGAAGCTGCTGGACTGGAAAAGCATGTCTCCATACCTAAACCCTACTGAGCAACTGTGGGGCATCCTCACATGGAAGGTGGAGGAGCGTAAGGTCTCTAACATCCACCAACTCCATGATTTCATCATGGAAGAGGGGAAGAGGATTCCACTGACAACCTGTGAAGCTCTAGTAAACTCCATGCCAAAGAGAATTAAGGCAGTGCTGGAAAATAATCGGGGCCACACAAAGTATTGACACTTTAGGCATAATTTGTCCATTTTCACTTAGGGGTGTACTCACTTTTATTGCCAGCGGTTTAAACATTGATAGCTGTGTGTTGAGTTATTTTGAGGGAACACTAAATTTACACTGTTATACAAGCTGTACAGTGACTACTTTACACTGTATCATAGTGTCATATCTTCAGTGTTGTCCCATGGAAATATGTAATACAATATTTACAGAAATGTGAGGGGTGTACACACTTTTGTAAGATGCTGTATATATTGTGGGTTGCAAAAGTATTCATACCACTTGAACATAGAAGAGATACATGGACCACACATTCTCACACTATATGATGATCTACTTCTTCTGAGCAAAAATTTATAAAAATGAACATTAGGGATGACATTCGCCTGAGATTGGTGGATGTGCTGGAGGTGTGTCGTATTGCAACCGTACGAAGGTACACATTTATAGCTTTAGCACAGCAAATCCAGACGTATTACTGCTGGAACAGGTAGTGGTTTACCTGAGTCAGAGGTGTCGCCTTGTAGCTAGAAAGTGCTAAATCTATGACCCACAGTAGAACAGGTTCATAGATCCAAGTGCATGCTATGCTACAAATGCATGCAAAAAAATGGTGCCTGGGCACCAAAAATCATACATGTCGCCCTGTGTCCTGACCGCAGGCTTGCTATACAGACAGCCCTGGGACTACTCTAGGTCCCCAGGGCTGACTGTACAGATACTCACCGGACTCCATCAAGTCACCGGGAGTACCAATCACCCGATGGAGCAGGGAAATGCCCTTTGATTATTCAGTGGTCAATGACCACGCTCCCCAGCATTTACAGAGACTGCTCTGGGAACAGAGCTCTTAACTACAGCTGTGTTGCTAGCGCAGTTCTGGCACTGGGAGTCACAAAACCCTTCTATCTGCAGCGATGTCTAAAGATGTCACTGCAGATTAACAACCTGCACCACCTACTACTAAATAAGTTGAAGAGGATCTGGCACATCTCCTGACATATCTGCTTTAGTAAATACTTGTGCTCCCTGTGAAAAAATAATTCTGGAGTATCTTCTCTTTCTTCTAGAAATGTATTACCTAATCAGGTGGATGGGTGATATCATTCCAGTTTTCATTTACTGACTTTTTCAGCACCCATTAAACAATGTCTCTTAGCACTGATTGGACTATTTCAGGGATACACTCCTACTTGGTAACACCCAACTGACAGATTGGTAATACATTGCAAGGAGGAATAACAGGGTTACCACTCAACACAAAGATCTGAGGAAAGATGTACCTTAATTGACTACGGCAACATTCTTCTCTGTGGCCTCCCATCCAGCACTCTCGCTCCCCTCCAAACCATCCTTAATTCTGCTGCCCGCCTGATTCACCTCTCTCCTCGTTACTCCCCTGCCTCTCCCCTCTGCCTATCCCTTTACTGGCAAGCCATTGCCCAGCGAATCCAGTTCAAGCTAGCAACCTTGACCTACAAGGCACTCCATAACCTCTCCCCTCCATACGTATCTGCCTTAATCTCTAAATACCTCCCCTCACGCAACCTCCGCTCCTCACAGGACCTTCTCTTCTGCTCTCCTCTTATCAGCTCTTCACATAACCGTCTCCAAGACTTCTCCCGTGCTTCCCCCACACTCTGGAACTCGCTGCCTCAACACCTCAGACTCTCCCCCTCTCTCACTAGCCTCAAACGTAACCGGAAAACATACCTCTTCAGGATTGCCTATAACCAACATTAACCGTGTTGCACTGCTCCGCCCCACAAACATGTCTGCCCCACACCTTCTGTCTCTTCCCTCCTTCCCTGTAGATTGTAAGCCCTCATGGGCAGGGCCCTCTCTCCCTCTGTACCAGTTGTTAGTCATTTATTGTCACGTTGTAATTGCTTGACCAATGTTATTTATGTCCCCACCTCAAATGTACAGCGCCCTGGATTTAAGGGCGCTCTAAAATAAATGATAATAATAATAGTAATAATAATTGACCACATGTCCTCTTTAAATTCCCAAATCTTCAAGAGCCAGCTTTATATGAAGATTGTTAGGCCATGTTTACAAATGTTCCTTTATGAAAACCTTCATGCAAAAACATAGTTAGTAAGTTTATCCTTAGCTTTTCAAGAGTCCATTCATTATCCACCCACCCGTTTATCTTTCTGCATCTCCCACTGATAGGAATGTAAATATTTTAAAACCTGATGCAACTGTTTAATTCTGTTTCAAGAAAAAAAAATTCTTTATATCATCAATATATAAAGAACTTATTCTTAAAAAATAGCATCTAGAGCATCTATGTGATAAAAAGTCGTTCTGCTATCTACAAAAGATGTTAAAGACAAAAAGTCATGGTGTCAAGGCAAGGAAAGATTGTCAGTGATACAAGCGACTGTATATATAAAGGCAGATTGTTTCCTGTACTCAATATCCTGCCAAGTACACAATGTCTAATTTAATGTGAAATATCTGTGCCGTGCTTCTCTTTCAGGGAGATGGTAAAAGCATGCATATTATATTGTCCAGGACCCTCATTTGTTTTCTACTTATTAGTGTCAATAAATTCAGCCATATCCGAGTTAATGTAATCTCCTCTGACTAGTTTTCTAGATCACATGTAAGCCATATGACTGATATCTTTTTTTGCCTCTGGCAATACTACAGCTGATGTTATGTTGGTTTACATTGATGCGTTTGAAATGGGCTTCACAGCTGAGGACTGGAGCCTTCCCCTCTATACTTACTTATTCCCATTGCTACCTCAGAAGTAGGCAGAGATTGGCAGATTCAGAACATGATGTGGCGCAAGGACATCAGCTTGATTCTGCAAACAAGACAGCGCATAAAGCATTCAGTCTACATTCTGCATGTGAGACTCTTTTCGTAAGAGGAAATGGTTTACAGCGCTGTAACAGATGCACCAGACCCATTAGCTAGATGATGAGATCCTTCATCAAAAGCAGAACAACAGTCTTCACAGATGGAAACATAACCTGCTTGGTGTCACTATCATATGCATGGAACATAAATCTAATAATGTATAGAATGGCTACATTCAAAATCATTCTTCCAAAATAAACTGCTCAAAAAACCTATTATCAGTGCACAAAAAAAGTTGTCAAATTTTATGTTGCCTCATTATTGAAGATTGGGTTAAATTATTAAAGAGAGAGAGGAGGATAGAATAGCTTTAAAAGTAGAGTAGGAAACACAAGTATTTGAGAAAGAAGAAGACAATCACATTCTGATATAGAGTAAAACCCACCTTTCCCCACACATTTACTAGTAAAATAATGAAAACTTTTATGCATGTGCTGACCAGAATAATGACATCCACAAATGACAGTTATAACTTCACAATGTACTTTATGTATTCATTCCTTTATTATTGCTTGCAGTCAGTGAATGAAAACATTATTACAGTAGTTACAGTCAGAGGCTGAAAATTTCTATTAATCCAGTGCTGCTCACAGTTATAAATAAGATAGTACAGCATATAGTATGTTTTTGTTGAAGAAGTTGGATAGTATAACAAGGGCTTAGAGAAAAAAAAAAAATTCTAAACAGATGAAACAACTAAAATCCATTTGTTCATTAAGACCACGCGAGGTCATAGTTTTTAAGGTGAACGTCCAAAAAGTTTCCCTTTGCAAAAATTTTTGGTCAAAGTTTCCCTTGCGAACAGATAACAAAATTCTGTCAATCCCTGTCTATTTAAGACATTTTGGGTTACCTCCTACATACATGGCAGCTGCAGAAGCCTGCATGAGGCTTCCTGTTGCCATGGCAACTGTTCCCCCCCCCCTTGCAGTTGCATAGGGGGGGTGAGCGCTCCTTATTCAGCTAGACACCGTGGCTGTGATCACCGCAGTGTCTAAAGTATTAACAGCAGGGATGGAGCCGGCTCCATCCCTACCATTAGCGGCGACTGCTAGCTGTACTAATCAGCCCCATGTCACCGCTGCAGTGGCTCTCTCGGGCCACAGCATCGCCCTTCCTCACCCTTCTGCCAGTCTGAGAGAGCACATTCGGACTGTAAGATGCACCCTCATCAAATTTGGGGGGAAAAAAAGTGTGTTTTATAGTCTGAAAAGTAAAGTAAATTAAAATAAGTTTACATGGTATCATAGCTATGTCATTTTTATGGAGCCATAAACCATGCAAGACAAAAGATGGCCCTGGAATCTTGTGCCTCAGGTGCAGTCAGTAGATGAAGAGAATGGCGTAAGGGGAAGTCCAGCAATTCTGTGCCATAAGCAGTGTAGTCAGAGAGTGAATTGTGAGAAGGAGCGCAGGTTGTGGATGTGCAGTGGCTACAGTGTGTCCTGGTTGGAGATATGAAAGACCATTTCTTTACATACTGTACATGAAGAAGATATTTGAGAATGGTCTTGCAGAGATTGCTCCTACTCTAACAGAATCTGAGGCGTGTTAGTATCTACCTATATTCTGAGTATGCCACCCAAAGAAACCAGGTCAAATAAGAGTAGTGTTTGACTCCAGTGCCAGACATGAAGGTGTGTCATTAAACAATGTCCTCCTATCAGGACCAGACCTAAACAACCATCTCCTTGGAGTACTTCTCTGCTTTCACAGAGACTCTTTTGCATTTATTGACATCCAACAGATTTTTCACTGCTTCCTGGTTAATGAAGAATATGTAACTTCTTAAGATTCTTCTGGTTCAGAGACAATGATCCTTCCAAAGAGCCCATAGCGGGTACACATTTTTGGCAACCTGCAGTGGCCACTTATCAACTCAAATTTTCCGCTAAGGAGGGTGAGAAAGAATATGGATCAGACGTTAGACACTGTGGAAAAGGACTTTTATGTAGATGACTATTTAAAATCATTACCTACACATGAGGCTGCAATCAATCTTCTCAAGAGAGCCCAAGAAATGCTTGCCAATTCAAACTTGAGACTTCATAAAATTGCCTCCAACAGTAAAGAATAAATGGAAGCCTTTCCAACACTCGACTACTCAAATGACTTAAAGGACTTAGATTTGAGTTCTGACACTCTTCCTATGCAACGTAGCCCTGGGCTGCTTTGGGATTTAAAGTCTGACACCTTTACCTTTCAAGTAAGCAAGGAGGAAAAAACCTTTAACCCAGGGAGGAGTCATGTCTACCATAAACAGCTTTAGGATTAAAGGGGGTACGTGAAGTGGGGGCAGGACACATACTTACAAACCACAAAGCTTCTCAGATAATGTCCTTTGGAAACAGATAAAACTGGAGCTTTTTGATAAGTCACATCAGCTCTATGTTCCCAGATGCAAAATGAAGCATTCAAAGAAAAGAACATTGTAACTACTGTGAAACATGAAGGAGGCTTTATTATGCTTTGGGGCTGCCTTGCTGCATGTGGCACAGGCTCTTGAATCTGTGGTGGGTACAATGAAATTTCAAGACTATCAAAGCATTCTGGAGTGAAATGTGCTGCCCAGTGACGGAAAGAATTGGTCTCATTTATAAGTCATAGGTTCTCCAACAGGATAATGACCAAAACACACAGCTAAAAACATGAAAAAAATGGCTAAAAGCAAAGCATTGGACTATTCTGCAGTGGCCTTCAATGAGCCCTGATCTAAATCTTATTGAACATCTGCGGAAGGAGCTGAAACATGTAGTCTGGCAAAGGCAGCTTTGAAACCCGAGACAACTGGAGCAGTTTGCTGACAACAAGTGGGCCACAATACCTGTGAACAAGTGCAGAAGTCTTGTTGAGAGTTGTGGAGATCATTTGTTTGCAGTGATTGCCTCAAAAAGTTGTGCAGCAAAATATTAAAGGGGGTTTTCCTCCCCATGCTTTTTTCACGAGTAAAAACCAGTTTTTGCAACTTCCGGGTCGGTGGAGTGGTTTTGTAGCTTTTTTTTTGCTCTTCCAGCTTTCCGTTCAGTGAGATGTTTGCAGAGATTTATAAAATGGAGTACACAAGGCAATAGAGCTTTAAAGGATTGCTAAAAAAAAAGGTTGGGCAGGAAGGGACTCACCAGGTATGGCGGTTGGTTTTAAAAACAAAAAAGAGACGAAAGGTGTGAGAAGGGGTCGGTAACCAAAAACTTGTTACTCTAAGAAAAATAAAATCTTCTTTATTCCTGAAAAAGGGAAAACAATTTAAAAGACATTGTATTTATAATAGTCTTCAATTTTTTCCTTTTCTGCTTTTTTAAAAAAGCAAATTCTTTGTGTAAAAAACCCTTTAAAAGGGTACCATCATTTGTCCAGGCCAGTTTCTTGGGTTTTTTTCAAGTTGAAAAATAATTAAAAAGCAATGTTTTACTTTCATTAGATGATTTTCAGCAAAATTTAAATGATTAATAACTTTTTCAGTTTCAATTATTCAGTGACCAAACTGGACTTTGCTTTCTTTAATGGAAGGGTACCAACAATTTTGTCCATGGGCATATATAAGGTATATCCACCCCTACAGTACACACTTAGGCACACATACTGTACATCCCATCCTCACAGCAAAGTAATAGCTTTTTTTATAGTTGCACACATCACTTTGTGTTTAACCCATTTGTAAGAGCTTATACCTGAACTTTTTCATATTGTTTTGACTTTAGTTCTTTTGCCAGACATTGTTTTTGTCTAACCTGTCAATTTACACAGCTTACAGTCTGGACCTTTATTTAAGGGCACATGCTGAGAAAGATGCAGTATAAATAACTCCAAAATCAGTGACGTGACCCACTGGACTTGTCTTCTAAACAGATCTGGTAAACATAGATGACATTTTCTGACTAAAACCTTGCTGGAAGGCAGCTCAGAGGAAGAGGAGGTAAAGCCTCAAAATATTTCCTTTAATGAGGAAATTTCATTTGCCAGATGCACTTTGGTAAAATAGAAGTGTGCTGTGGTCATATAAAGGAAATAGCTTAAATGTGTTTAAGACATGTGATAAAAAGCTAGGAAGTCATCCATGAGCAATGATCCTCACTGATTAAACAAAGAAACATCAATTCAAACTTTTTTGGTCACTTAGAGATTTCCATGATGTAGTTTGCTGAAGCTCCCTGATTGAAAGTGCCAGGGACATAGGTGAAGGCTCATGAGCTATTGCAAAAAACTTTAGCCTGAGCCCCTTACTCACCGGATAGTGGTTCATCATGGCTGTGTACCATGGCCTTTTAACAACAGGTTCCCTATTTGGTGTGACAGTGTAGCATGCCACAGAAAATTATTCCTACTGACAGGGGTTGTCCAACATTAATTTTAAATGGGATGAGGCTGCGGCAAAAAAGGAGCTCACCCTCCATTCACTTACAGTGGCTCATCAACCTCTCAAGCATGTCAGAACAAGAATCCAGAAGTGAAGAGGGCCGATCCTGCTGAGCGGCAGTGGCAGAGAACAGGTAGGTAATTTTTTTTTTCTTTTATCTGCAGCCTAACCCTATTACAAACCATTTTATTTCCTCCTGGACAACTAAATATACTAACTAAAGAAAGGGAACTACATACCTATTTTACATCAAACATCCCTTTTAACAGGCCACACCTATTTTTTTACAGATTCCCTCTTCATGTGAATAAATCATACTTGGCACTTAAAAATGCTTTTTTTTAAAAAATGTTGCTTTATGGCAAAATATTTTTTAGACCCATAACTTCTTTTTCTGTTGAAGGTCCTCTGTGAGGGTTGTTCATAATAAACTGACATTTTCTTTGGTACCATTATGGGGTACATAAATGTTTTTGATCGCTTTTTTCCGTGAGACTGAATGTTCAAAAAGATACAATTTCTTAGATCATGTTTTTGACAGGGTTTACGTTGCAGTCACGGAGGCCATTATGGAAACCATTGGCACTCTGTAATTGTGTTGCACAGCTCCCCATGGTTAGACAGCGGGAACTCCCTCCCTCTATCGATTACCTACCCTGTTTACCCGTCTTATATTAATTTTTCTCCTAAAGATGCACTATGTGTTGTTTTCAGGGGATGTCTTATTTTTCCAGGAATAAATTATAGCATGCTATACTCGTGTGTGTGTATATATATATCTTAAAGTTTAGAGTCACAAACCATAGGATATATATATATAAAGGACATTTATGCATAGTTGCAAAATTTTGAAAGTTAAAAAGCAGGAGACTCTAGTGGCGGCGCGCTTACGCGCGCCGCGGCAAAAATTTGCATGGACACGCCCATCTTTTCGGTATGCCACGCCCCCTTCAAAAAGCCACACCCACTCCACTAACTGCATAACGGCTTTGGAAGAAAGCCAGGTAGATGCCCTTATAGCCAGGTAGTAGCCCCCCATAACCAGGTAGTGCCCCTTACAGGCTGGTAGATGCCCCCTTGTAGCCAAGTAGATGCCCCCTCTGTAGCCAGGTAGAGCCAATTTGTAGCCAGGTAGATGCCCCCCTTTTTTAGCCAGGTAGGTGCCCCCCTTTGTTAGCCTGGTATGTGCCCCCCATTGTTAGCCAGGTAGTGCCCCCATTGTTAGCCAGGTAGTGCCCCCATCTGTTAGCCAGGTAGTGCCACCATCTGTTAGCCAGGTAGTGCCCCCATTGTTGCCAGGTAGTGCCCCCATTGTTGCCAGTGAGTGCCCACCTCTTTTAGCCAGGTAGTGCCCCCATCTTTTAGCCAGGTAGTGCCCCCATCTGTTAGCACGGTAGTGCCCCATCTGTTAGCCAGGTAGTGCCCCACATCTGATAGCCAGTTAGTGCCCCATCTGTTAGCCCGGTAGTGCCCCATCTGTTAGCCAGGTAGTGCCCCCCATCTGTTAGCCAGGTAGTGCCCCCATTGTTTGCCAGGTAGTGCCCCCATCTGTTAGCCAGGTAGTGCCCCCATCTGTTAGCCAGGTAGTGCCCCCATCTGTTAGCCAGTAGTGCCCCCATCTGTTAGCCAGGTAGTGCCCCCATCTGTTAGCCAGGTAGTGCCCCATCTGTTAGCCAGGTAGTGCCCCCATTGGTTGCCAGGTCGTGCCCCCATTGTTGCCAGGTAGTGCCCCCATTGTTTGCCAGTAGTGCCCCCATCTGTTTGCCAGGTAGTTGCCCCCATCTGTTAGCCAGTGTAGTGCCCCCATTGTTGCCAGTAGTGCCCCTCTGTTGCCAGGTAGTGCCCCCATCTGTTAGCCAGGAGTGCCACCAACTGTTAGCCAGGTAGTGCCCCCATTGTTGCCAGGTAGTGCCCCCATTGTTGCCAGGTAGTGCCCCTCTGTTAGCCAGGTAGTGCCCCCTCTGTTAGCCAGGTAGTGCCCCCTTTGTTGCCAGTAGTGCCCCCATTGTTGCCAGGTAGTGCCCCATCTGTTAGCCAGGTAGTGCCCCATCTGTTAGCCAGGTTAGTGCCCCCACTGGTTGCCAGGTAGTGCCCCCATTGGTTGCCAGGTAGTGCCCCCATCTGTTTGCCAGGTAGTGCCCCCATCTGTTAGCCAGGTAGTGCCCCCATCTGTTAGCCAGGTAGTGCCCCCATCTGTTAGCCAGGTAGTGCCCCCATTGTTGCCAGGTAGTGCCCCCTCTGTTGCCAGGTAGTGCCCCCATCTGTTAGCCAGGTAGTGCCCCCATCTGTTAGCCAGGTAGTGCCCCCATCTGTTAGCCCGGATGTGCCCCCACTGGTTGCCAGGTAGTGCCCCCATCTGTTAGCCAGGTAGTGCCCCCATCTGTTAGCCAGGTAGTGCCCCCATTGTTGCCAGGTAGTGCTCCCATTGTTGCCAGTAGTGCCCCTCTGTTTAGCCAGGTAGTGCCCCCTCTGTTAGCCAGGTAGTGCCCCCTTTGTTGCCAGGTAGTGCCCCCATTGTTGCCAGGTAGTGCCCCCTCTGTTGCCAGGTAGTGCCCCCTCTGTTGCCAGGTAGTGCCCCCTCTGTTAGCCAGGTAGTGCCCCCATCTGTTAGCCAGGTAGTGCCCCCATTGTTGCCAGGTAGTGCCCCCATTGTTGCCAGGTAGTGCCCCCATTGTTGCCAGGTAGTGCCCCCATTGTTGCCAGGTAGTGCCCCCTCTGTTAGCCAGGTAGTGCCCCCATCTGTTAGCCAGGTAGTGCCCCCTTTGTTGCCAGGTAGTGCCCCCTCTGTTAGCCAGGTAGTGCCCCATCTGTTAGCCAGGTGGTGCCCCCATCTGTTAGCCAGGTAGTGCCCCCATCTGTTACCAGGTGATGCCCCCATTGTTGCCAGGTGATGCCCCCATTGTTGCCAGGTAGTGCCCCTCTGTTGCCAGGTAGATGCCCTCTCTGTAGCCAGGTGAGACCCCCCTAAAGCTAATAAAAAAAAATAATAAAATCCACTCACCTCACCAGGCTCCTGCAGCGCGGCCAGCTCCTGCCCGATCTCCTCAGCGGCGCAGGGGGAAGTGAGAGCAGCCGCGCGTCACTCCCCTGCCGCCGCGCGTCACTTCCCCCTGCGCCGCTGAACTGTATGTGCGGCGCACACACCGGCGCCGTACATACAGGGGGAGGAGGGAGGAGGGAGCGATCCCTCCTGCCTCCTCCCCGCACAGTGAGACCGCGGCGGGTGAGCGGGCCGCTGCGGCCGCTGTGCACCCGCCTGTAGGAGCGGTTCCCGCGGCGCAAGAGTAGCGCACCAGCGCTACTCTTGCGCCGCGGTAATTTAAAGGACCCCCGCCGCCTACAGAGCGGCGGGAGGAATGCCAACTCCCCCGGGAGGGCGGAGGGGACCCCAAATAGCGGGACCCCCCCCCAAAAACGGGAGAGTTGGCATGTATGATTTTTATGGCAGCTGCAGTGACATGCTGGGACTTGTAGAACTAGAAGTTCCAGCATGCCCCTGTGAGATGTGTGTGTGTGTCAGTATCATTGCTCTGTTCTCCCCCCTTCCATCCCTCACTTACTTGCACACTGTCTGCTGTCCTGGGATGTTCGGGACCCGTGGTGATATCAGTCACATGACCTCCCTTCACAGGTCCTTCAACCCTCTGTAATTTCTGCGGTGTCTTATTTTCAGGGAGTGACTTATATTAGGGAATTCAACAAAATATCTGCCATGTCTTTCGGGGGTGACTTATTTTTCCAGGGAAACACGGTAGGTGCTACACCTACCACTGGCCGTGGTATGTGAGGGACTAAAGAGCTCTCTTTGATTCAGCTGCTCTACCCACATTGTGCGAGCGCCGGGTGTGTGTCTTTGTGATCCAGCGACGCAGCTGTGTGGTGAGGGGGACTAAGGCCCGGTGAAAAGTTCAATCAATCAGACTCCTGTAGCTTCGCCACTAGAAAGAGTGGGGCACCTAAAGCAGGGCGCTTAGTATGTAGACCTCCACTCCCATTGCTGAATTTCCTCTTAGGTGAGAAAAATTATTTTCATTACAATAAAGCACTAACTAGACTCTTAAATTTGGATTAACAGCTGTTTAAACAAAGCGTCCAATTGGTTGTGTTAAACCCTCTACACACATACACACACACCTTTTTGACAGCCTAGACACCTGTCTGCCTAAACTAACCCTTACTCCAGCACTGAGGATGCATTGGGAGTGGTAACACACATGGACATGACTATAGCCATAGCAACCATATCTGGTCCAGAGGTGATACAAGCACTGTACCTTTTTGCAGATAATAAGTTGTAGCTACTGTATGTGGGTTATCTGACATAAGGCGCTATATCTATGCCTTTAAAGGGGTATTCTCAAAATTCTGTTTCAAAAAGCTACAGCCAGCTTCATACTCTCAATTCCTGGTTAGGCTGTGGGCTGGTTTACAGCAGTTATTACCATATCAGCTCTGCTATTCTTAGCTGAGGCTGTTAGAATTACATTAGTGATGGTGGTCTAAACAGCAAGACAGAAGACTAGAGAACAAAGTTTGTCATTAAGTAACATAAACAAGCATAAAACCATAGAAGGAAGTTGGCACTTACCACGGCTGAATGTCTTCCAATGCACCTGATGCGCCCAGTAGTAATGTAAGCAGCTGCACTCCTTATAAACGCCCGGTGTATAGGACTCTCGGCAGGGGTCCAATCCATAAAGAGCAAAGAAAACTTGAACACCAGCGAATTTAGTACAAAGCAATGTGCGCGTTTTATTTAGTCATCCCCAGGGGGTACACTGACGCCAACGCGTTTCAGGCTATATAGCCCTTGATCACGGCAAGTCAGTGTCAGTGTACCCCCTGGGGATGACTAAATAAAACGCAGCACATTGCTTTGTACTAATTCCGCTGGTGTGTTCAAGTTTCTTTGCCCCTAACATAAACAAGCTCTTGTGCTGCTGATAAGAAACAGCAGGGAGTGACATTAGCCCAACCAGGGCTCTATAGCCTGTTAGAACAGAGAAAGGTGGTGCACACCAGTAGGAGTTAAAATCTGCTCCATTTGAAGGGAAGAATAAATCAGAATAGCAATGTTTTTGGTAATAAACTTGACCTTTGTCTACATGTTTAAAGCTAATGAAATGAGAATACACCTTTAATGTTTGTTTAATTACATCTCCTATAAGGTCCTGTGAATTCTAAGTATGTCCCTGGTTCACCCATACCCTAAGCATACCAAAATATGTTAGGGAGTATTAATGAATGCTCCTACTCTTTAGATTCATACACTGGCATACATACCATATTATGTACCAACCATTTGCCTACAGTGATGTACATGTAAATCCACAACTACCTGTATTTAATATTTAATAGTGTAAAAAACATAAAAGTCGGATAGTCACATCTCCTCATCTGATGTTCTAATTTTACTGTTAACAACTTGTGTAGATGTTACCCAGATTAACTGCCAAACATCTGGGTTCTTCAGCCCAAACAAAGGGATTGACAGCATGTTCTGGGAGACAGCATATAAAAGGACTTTTTAAACTAAATATAGCATAAAATTATATAAATCATATCAACTGTCTACGCACCAGCTTAGCACTTACTTATCCATTCATGTCCTTAAGCGGTGGTTTAGTTGAAAGGCATGCAGGAGACAGTAAATTTGTCAAACACCTTTTCCTGGAAATGATATCACTTTGTCATGTACCCATATGTCCCAACTTTTAGAGATTGCAAAGAGGGACACATCAGGCCACGCCTTGAACCACATGCAAACAAATTACATTGCAACAGGACATGCCTCTAACCACGACCAAACACATGACATCACACCAGGACTTGCCTCTAACTAGGACCCACCTAACAGAATCATGCCCTGCCTCTCCAGCAGACCAGCGCTAACACAACAGCAGTGTTACTAGGGTGTATAAATATGTATTTATATAATGTAATATTTTGTTTATACATAAATCCATGCAAATAATTGTAAGACAATGTTCTATAGATGATACCTCTAAATAACGGTCATACAGTTATCACATAATGCTGCTATACAGGGAGCAAATATCACAGTAATGTTACTGACCAAGACTGATATTATTAATGGTATCATTAGTAATCATTGGTATTAATGATACAATTAATGATACCACTATACAAAGATCAAATAATACCGCAACATCATGACCATGTATCACCACCACATAATGACTGAATAATACCATCATACTGTTGCTGAATATAAAGCATTATACTGCTACCAATATTCCTGCTATACAGTGATCATATGGGGGTAGTTACCAGTTGCACACAGGCGCTCTGCAGACATATAAGTGATTACAGTACAGTTATATTTAGTGACTCACTGACAGGCTCGGACTGACCCACTACCGCAGTCGCAGCGGGCCCGGCCACTGCATCCTACCTTAGAACACTCTACCAACAACCTACCTCATGCCCACCTACCTACCTGGGGCCCACCTACCACCAACCTAACAGGAGCCTTTGTACCTTTGTTCCTTTCTACGTGGGAGCTATTTATCTAACTAACTCTGTCCAACCTACTGGCACCTACCTACCTAATTTGGGCCAAGCTATCACCTGTCTACCTACCTAACTTGGGCCGACAAATCTACCTAACTGGGGCCTACAAACCTACCTATCTTTGGCCTTCCCACCAACCCGACTGGGGCTAGCCTACCGACCAAGGGCCTAACAACTTATCCAACAGGGGCCAACATATCTAAATAGGGCATACCTAGCTACCTGGGGCTTTGATCATTTAACTGGGAATGAGAGAAGAGAACAAATCATGGGAGAAGAGAACGACTTATCAGATAAGATATCTCCTGTGAGTCCCTGATGTCAGGGTTACTTTGCTTCTGTGTTGGATCAGTGCTATATTCACTGTCATGTGATGGTGACCTGAGCTGGTGTTCGAGCACTGTATTGTAGGTTATACCTGAGCTAGTGTCTAACTGCTATGTGGTTTCCATATGGTGGTATTATAGGTCATATCGACGCTTGTATAGTGGTAGCATACACTTGTCCCTAATTGTAAAAGTGAGTGCATGCCTGTCCCTGACCCTGTAATTAGGGGGTTTCACTTTTACTTTCTTGATTGTGATTTTAGTGTTGTTTATTTTAGAAAGTGGAGAGATGTGTGACCAAGGGAAACTTGGAGGTGGGTATTGTATGTGGGCTAGAGGGGATTTGAGGGGGATATTGATGGAGCCACTTAGTCATGTGTCTATCTATGATACTGTTACGATACTGGTGTGTATTGCTGGAATCCAATGGCAAGGGCTAAGACACAAAGCACAAGGAGGCACTGGAGACTTGATCTGGAACAGCAGGAGAAGGCAAGGATTCAAGGCGAGGAGTAGCAGGAGACTGACGAGCGGTAAGCAGGTATCTCGGGGTTTGCAGGGTGGACTGCAAGGAGAGGAACAAACTGGAAGGTGAGTTCCTAGGCGAGAGGACTGTAAGCTAAGCAGGAGCTAGGACACAATACTCAAGCAATGAGCAACAGGCTTGAGGAGTTTATATAGGAACTGGAACAGGAAACAGGAAACAAGATGGCAACCAGCTGAGACACAATCCACCATCTTGACTGAGGGCAAACTTAAGGGCAAACACAGTTAGTAAGTTCCACGGAATAGCAGGAGATTCCTGACATTACTCCCACCTCAACAGTGGCCTCTGGATGATACCTGACTCGGTCTCTCCGGATGTCTTTATTGGAACTTGATGATCTTATACGGTCCTACAAACTTCTGTCCTAGTTTTGGTGAAGGAACTCTAAGTTTCAAATTTCTGGTGGAAAGCCATACCTTATCCCCCCACTTTAAAAGTTGGTGCTGGTCTTCGACGTTTATCTGCCATCTTCTTGTAGTTTTCTTGAACTCTCTCTAGTGTTTCCTTCATTAGTTGTAAATTTTGCTGAAGTGCAGAGATCCTTTCTGCGGCAGCTGGAATATGTGGAACGGCAGGGAATCTAGGAAGAATATTTGGATGGTATCCCAAAATTGCAAAGGAAGGAGTTTGTTTGGTGGAGGCATTTTGGGAATTGTTGTACGGAAATTCCGCCACAGGAAGCAGATCAACCCAGTCATCTTGTAGGTGACAAATATAGCATCGCAGATACTGTTCCAAGGTCTGATTTGTGCGTTCAGTCTGTCCATTAGATTGTGGGTGAAAGGCGGTAGATAGATTAATATCGATGTCAAGTGCTGAGCAAAAACTCCGCCAAAATTTTGATGTAAATTGCACCACACGATCCGAGATCACTTCATCAGGAACTCCATGAAGACAAAACACATTCTGAATTATGAGGTCAGCAGTGTCCTTGGCAGAGGGTAGACCGGTACATGGGATGAAATGTGCAGCCTTGGTGAGCCGGTCAACTACCACGAGAATAGTATTTTTCCCTTTAGAGGTAGGAAGGTCTACGATAAAGTCCATGGAAATAGAACCCCAGGGACGAGAGGGAACTGGTAAAGGCTGCAACAAACCCGTGGGTGGAGAACGTGGAGTCTTGTATCGAGCACAAACGTCACATGATGTCACATAATTCCTTACATCCTGTAAATAATTGGGCCACCAAAAGAATCGGGATAGAAATTCCTGTGTCTTCTGCGCTCCTTTGTGCCCAGCAATCTTAGAATCATGGGCTAGTCTCAGGATCTTCAGTCTGACTTTTTCGGGTATGTATAGCTGCTGCCCGTGGGTCCATATCTTGTTCTTGAGGACTAAATGCACATCATCCAGTGGTTGGGACAACAAGGAGTCTCTTATCTCTTTAAGCAAGTCTTTACTATGGATTACTCCCACGACAGTAGACTCAGGAACAATTGTTTTGAGCGGAATAGTAGAAGTGGAATCATTGGAAAAAATTCTTGATAAAGCATCCGCCTGCCATTACGAGATCCGGGCCTGTATGAGATTACAAAATTAAATTGATTGAGGAAAAGACTCAAACGAGCTTGGCGGGGGAATAGACACTTGGCAGATCTCACAAATTCCAAATTACGATAGTCAGTAAGAACAATTATTTGCTGTGAGGTTCCCTGAAGATGATGTCTCCATTCCTTAAAGGCTGCAACAATGGCTAATAGTTCTTTATTCCCCACATCATAATTCTTCTCAGCAGGTCATAAATGTCGGGAGAAAAACGCACAAAGATGTAATAGGCTCTTGTCTCCGATTCTCTGAGATAGAATAGCCCCAATAGCACAGTCTGAAGCGTCCACTTCCACAATGAAAGCGAGTTCTGGGTCAGGATGAACTGATACAGGGGCTGTAGTGAACTTAGCTTTTAGGAGAGAGAAGGATTCTTGTGCTTGAGGAGACCAAACAAAAGCATTTTTCTTCTTAGTCAACTGTCTGATTGGATAGATTATTTCTGAGAAATTCTTTATGAAGTGTCTATAGAAGTTGGCAAAACCAATGAAACGTTGAACATCTTTTATGTTTCTAGGGGTAGGCCAGTCTATTATTGCTTTAATCTTGCTAGAGTCCATTTGTAGACCATGAAGTTAAATAACATAGCCAAGGAATTGGATCTTGGTCTGATGAAATTCACATTTTTCAATCTTGATGTAGAGATGGTTTTCTCTCAGATGTTCTAGAACAAGTTTCACATGTCTATGGTGTTCTTCCATTGAGTTGGAGAAAATCAAAATATCGTCCAGGTAGATGACTATGAACTGGTCCAGGAGGTCTCTAAAGATGTCGTTGACGAGATGTTGAAAGGTGGCTGGGGCATTACAAAGGCCAAAAGGCATAACACAATATTCAAAATGCCCGTAACGTGACCTGAAGGCTGTTTTCCATTCATCCCCTGATCTGATACGGACCAAGTTATAGGCGCCTCGTAGGTCTAATTTGGAAAAAATTTTTGCATGTCGCACTCTTTCCAGAAGCTCAGGGATCAGTGGTAGAGGATAACGGTTCTTGATGGTAATTTTGTTTAGTTCTCTATAATCAATACAAGGTCTCAAGGAACCATCCTTCTTTTTAACAAAGAATATGGGAGCCCCCGCTGGTGAGGAAGATGGGCGGATGAACCCCTTAGCCAGATTTTCTTCTATGTAATCCTTGAGGGCATTTAATTCGGGACCTGCCAAAGGATAGATGTTTCCAAAAGGTATAGGTGCACCCGGAAGCAATTCTATGGGGCAATCATAGGGTCGGTGTGGGGGAAGCTTGTCTGCATTCTGTTTGCTGCAGACATCCACAAATTCCTTGTATACTGACGGTAGCTCTATTAACTTATTGTCTTGAGCTGGATCTTCGGGGCCTTGTTCAGACTGAGCTGTTGAACGGCCATCCCCCGCTGGGAAGCTTATCTCCTTGGTTTCCCAGTTAATCACTGGATTCTGTGCTTGCAACCAGGGGAGACCCAGGATGACAGGGAAGTGTGGAGATGAGATTAATAGAAACGACAGTACTTCATGGTGTTGGGAAGTCATAATGACTTCAAGTGGTTCCGTCTCTTGATCCACTGGCCCTGAGCTCAGTGGAGATCCATCTACGGTCTCCATTACCACCGGTGAGAGTCTTTTCTGGATTTTTACCCCATGTTTACGAGCAAAGGACAGGTCCATAAAATTACCACTTGCCCCAGAGTCCACCATAGCCGAGGTGGATACCCACTGAGAGTTAGCCAGGAATTTAATAGGAAGGAAGCAATGAGAGTCTTTGTTCTCTTTCTTAATATGAGGCGCCACTGATGAGATGGAATGGATAACTGCTTTCTCGGATAATTCTGTCTCTGAAACAATGGATTCTCCATCTGAGCAGTCAGGATCCATAATGGCTGCCACCAATCTCCTTGGACGGCTAGGGCAGTTGATAAGGAAGTGGTCAGACTTCCCACAGTAGAAGCATAAACTTTCCCCCAGCCGATGCTCTCTTCTGTCGACGTTTTCATGTCTTACTATAGAATCTACTGGCATAGGTTCACTTCCTGATTCTCTGCGAGTTCTTCCCTGGGGTTCCTTGGGAAAGGAGACAGGAACAGATGGGGCCTGCTTGGTATCGTAGTTCAAAGTAGCCCATTTTGCTTGTCGTCTTTCAGACAGCCAGGTATCGATCCGAATGCAGTGATTAATGAAGGCATCCAAACCAGCGGGGCCCTCTGCATGGGCCAGTTCGTCTTTTAATGAGCTGCATAGTCCTTTCCTAAAAAAAGACATCTTTGCTGCGTCATTCCAATTGGTGTCGATTGCCCACCTTTTGAACTCCATTGCATACTCGGCAACGGGGCGTTTGCCCTGACGCAAAGCTAGGATTGCTGCTTCCGCTGTAGCACCACGATTGGGATCGTCAAACATTTGACTCATGGCGTCAATGAAGTCCTCCAGGTGATTCAACCGGGCGTCTTGGGTCTCAATCAAGGGGCTAGCCCAGGCAATTGCTTTATGTGTCAATAGCATAATGATGCATAGCACCTTAGACCTATCCGTAGGAAACTGCGTTGGATTTGCGTCAAAGTATAATCTGCATTGGTTAAGGAACCCCCGGAATTTGTTGCGGTCTCCGCCAAATCTAAATGGAGGCAACTTAGGGCTCACTACCGGCACCGATGTGGGTGGCCCGGACGCTTGATTTTCCAAGTGGAGTATCCGGTCGGATAATGTCTGCACGGTCCCACGTAGGTCTTGAATGGCTTGTCCATAAACTTGGATGTTGTGGGAGGTCTGGCCTTCAAAAGCGTCACATTTAATTTTCAACGCCTGCATCTCAGTGCGCATATTAGCCACAGTAGTCTGAAGCTGCTTGATGCGAGCTTCCGGGCTTCCAGCCCCAGCGGACTCCATTTTAGGCTTGAGTATCCTGTTACGATACTGGTGTGTATTGCTGGAATCCAATGGCAGGGGCTAAGACACAAAGCACAAGGAGGCACTGGAGACTTGATCTGGAACAGCAGGAGAAGGCAAGGATCCAAGGCGAGGAGTAGCAGGAGACTGACGAGCGGTAAGCAGGTATCTCGGGGTTTGCAGGGTGGACTGCGAGGAGAGGAACAAACTGGAAGGTGAGTTCCTAGGCGAGAGGACTGTAAGCTAAGCAGGAGCTAGGACACAATACTCAAGCAATGAGCAACAGGCTTGAGGAGTTTATATAAGAACTGGAACAGGAAACAGGAAACAAGATGGCAACCAGCTGAGACACAATCCACCATCTTGACTGAGGGCAAACTTAAGGGCAAACACAGTTAGTAAGTTCCAGGGAATAGCAGGAGATTCCTGACAGATACAGTTGAAACCACAAGTTTATATACACTATATAAAAAGACACATATTCATGTTTTTCTCACTATCTGACATGAAATCAGAATAAACCTTACCCGTTTTGTGTCAATTAGGATTACCAAAATTATTTATAATTGCCAAATGCAGAATAATGAGAGAGAGAATTTTTAAGGCATATTTATTACTTTCTGCAAAGTTAAAAGTTTACATACATTTCATTAGCATTTGGTAGCATTGCCCTTAAACTATATGACTTGGGTCAAACGTTTTGGATATCCTTCCACAAGCTTCTCACAATAGCTGGTAGGAATTTTGGCCCATTCCTCCTGACAGAGCTGGTGTAACTGATCCATGTTTGTAGGTTGCCTTGCTTGCATCTGCCTTTTTAGCTCTGCCCATATATTTTCAATAGGATTGAGATCAGGGCTTTGTGATTGCCACTCCAAAACATTTACAAGCAAACAAGCAGCACCACTTCACCCTCGATGTAGGTCTCCTTAGCACTTGATTAAAGTTGGGTGTGATCCCAAGACGTGGCTGGAATGAAGAGCACGGAGGTAGTCCAATGATTCAGAAGGACTTTTTAGTAAACTCTCATTAAATTGTGAATGTCCTCCAGCTCCTTCTTATAAAAAATTCTTATGCTTTATTTATGCAGTTTAAAATTCCATAACAGGGGTCTGTAAACGGCCGTTTTACAGACCCCTGTTATGGAATTTTAAACTGCATAAATAAAGCATAAGAATTTTTATAAGAAGGAGCTGGAGGACATTCACAATTTAATGAGAGTTTACTCCAAAACATTGACTTGGTTATCCGTAAGCCACTTTGTAACCAGTGTGGCAGTATGTTTTGGGTCATTGTCCATTTGGAAGACCCATTTCCGCCTAAGCTTTAACTTCCTGGCTGAAATCAGAATAAACCTTATCCGTTTTAGGTCAATTAGGATTACCAAAATTATTTATATTTGCCAAATGCAGAATAATGAGAGAGAGAATTTTTTTAAGGCATTTGTATTACTTTCTGCAAAGTCAAAAGTTTACATACACTTTACTATTACTACTACTATTAGTAGTAATAGTATTAGTTATTACTATTACTTTAAACAATTTGGGGCAGCCCATATAACGATGTCATGTCTTTGGAAGCATCTGATAAGTTTATTGGCAACATCTTAGTTAATTAGAGACACACCTGTGGATGTATTTTAATTCACACCAGAAACACACTGCTTCTGTGTGTAACATGATGGGAAAGTCTAAAGAGATCAGCAAAAATATCAGGAATAGAATTGTTGACTTGCACAAGTCTGTTTCATCCTTGGGTGCAATTTCCAGATACCCGAAGGTGCCTCATTCATCTGTACAAACAGTTATACACAAGTAAAAACAAGATGGGAATGTCCAATCATCATACCGCTCAGGAAAGAGACAGGTTCTGTGTCACAGAGATGAATATGCTTTCGTCTGACATGTACATATCAACCAAAGAAGAAAAGCAAAACACCTTTTGAAGATGCTGGCTGGTAGGATTGTGTCATTATCCACAGTGAAACGAGTACTGTATCAACATGGGCTGAAACACCACTCTGCCAGGAAGAAGCCATTACTCCAAAAGAAACATATAAAAGCCAGATTAATATTTGCAAATGCACACAGGAACAAAGACCTACATTTTTGGAGACATGTCCTGTGCTTTGACAAAACTAAAATAGAACTGTTTGGTCATAATGACCTTCATTACATTTGGAGAAAAAATGGGGAAGCTTGAAAGCCTAAGAACACCATCCTAACTGTGAAACACGGGGTTGTCAACACCATGTTGTGGGGTTGTTTTCCTGCAGGAGGGACTGGTACATTTCACAAAATAGATGGCATCATGAGAAAAGAAGATTATGTGACAATACTGAAGCCACATTTCAAGGCATCAGCCAGGAAGTTAACGCTTGGGCGGAAATGGGTCTTCCAAATGGACAATGACCCAAAGCATACTGCCAAACTGGTTACAAAGTGGATTACGAATAACCAAGTCCAGGGGCGTAGCTAGGCAGATTCATTCGGGGCACGAGCCCCGAATGAATCCGCCCGTGCCCCGAGTCTCGGTGGCACCAGGCCGCTGCCATGGGACTGGAGCGCTCTTTGGTGCGCAGTGCTTGGTAAGCGCCGTACATACACCTCCGCGTTGCAGGAGGAGTGACGCGTCGCTTTCATCACCCCCTGCAACGCTGGGATCCTCTAAGCTGGCAGCTCTGCCGGCCGAAGAGGTTCTGGGCCCCGCGAGACTGCATAAGCAGCGTGATGACATCACGCTGCTTACAACGTTCTCAAGCTGCAAGACCTGGAGGCACGGACCGTGCCTCATTAAGTAAGTAGGTTTTTTTATTTTATTTTTATTAGCTAAAGGGGGCATATTAATGGCTACAGGGGGCATGTGTGGCTACAGGGGGCATATTAATGGCTACAGGGGGGCATGTGTGGCTACAGGGGGCATATGTGGCTAAGGGGGCATATGTGGCTACAGGGAGCATATGTGGCTACAGGGGGCATATGTGGCTACAGGGGGCATATGTGGCTAAGGGGGCATATGTGGCTAAGGGGGCATATGTGGCTACAGGGGGCATATGTGGCTAAGGGGGCATATTTGGCTACAGGGGGCATATGTGGCTACAGGGGGCATATGTGGCTACAGGGGGCATATGTGGCTAAAGTGGCATATGTGGCTAAGGGGGGCATATTATATGTTGCAAAGGGGGGTATATTACCTGGCTATGGGGGCATATTACCTGGGTATGGGGGTCATATTACCTGGCTAAGGGGGCAGTAACCTGGCTACAGGGGACTAATAACCTGACTACAAAGAGCATATTACTGGCTACAGAGGGCAGTAACCTGGCTAGAGGGGCTAATAACCTGGCTAGAGGGGGCAGCAACTTGGCTAATAGGGGCTACAACCTGGCTACAGTGGACTACTACCTGGCTATAGGGGGCAAATATTTACCTACAAGGGGGTAATTATTACCAATTGGGGCACTATAGATGGGGATTTTGTAAAGAGATAGGAAATTGTAGAGAAATGCTGATAAAATGAGGAGTCTAAGATGTTTGTTTTGTACATTCTACAGTGAAGAGTCGTTGCCAGGAGAGGACATCATGGCGTCTGGGCCAGATGGAGATGAAAAGAAAGAGAACAACTCTTCAGAGACGTCTCCTGTAAGTCACTAAATGTAACTGCAGTGTAATCACTTATATTTCTCCTGAGCCTACATACAAAGGTTTTTCTCTGTAAAAATACATCTGCAGTTCACAATGAGACGCAAAAAATTCCGTATGAACCCAGCCCTACTCAGAAAAACTTAAGGGCCAGAGCCCCGGATGTTTTGGGACCCTAGCAAAGCCCCTGACCAAGTAAATGTTTTGGAGTGGCAATCACAAAGCCCTGATCTCAATCCAATTGAAAATATATGTGCAGAGCTAAAAAGGCAGATGCAAGCAAGGCAACCTACAAACATGAATCAGTTACACCAGCTCTGTCAGGAGGAATGGGCCAAAATTCCTGCCAGCTATTGTGAGAAGCTTGTGGAAGGATATCCGAAACGTTTGACCCAAGTCATATAGTTTAAGGGCAATGCTAACAAATATGAATGAAATGTATGTAAACTTCTAACTTTGCAGAAAGTAATAAATATGCCTCAAAAACATTTCTCTCTTTCTCATTATTCTGGCATTAAGCAAATATAAATAATTTTGGTAATCCTAACTAACCTAAAATGTGTAAGGTTTATTCTGATTTCATGTCAGATAGTGAGAAAAACATGCATATGTGTCTTTTTATATAGTGTATTTAAGCTTCTGGTTTCAACTGTATGTGCAGGCAGCCCAAATGCTCATAATTAGAGATGGGCGAATTTCTCAAAAATTCGATTCGGTCACTTCGCCGAATTTTCCGACAAAATTAGTTTCTGTCCGAATTACTTCTGCAAGAATCACGTTAAAAAATAGCTATTTCAAGGCTGCACAGAGTCTGCAGGATGCTGTAGAACATTGTGCCATGCTTAAATATGCAGAGGGAGCTTGGTTTGGTCTTCATACAATGTTGTGTTATGACACGCAGATGACTGCCGCCGCTCTTAGAATCGTTTCACTATAAAATTCCCTGATCACTTAAAGGGGTTTTGCCACGATGTAATGTTGACGTGGGATCCTCCAAAATGGGTTTTTAATCACTTTTCTAAATATATGTGATTACAAAAATTGCAGTCTGAGAGAGCTACAGCCTTCCTTACATGCCCTTGGTTACTTCAAAGAGTCTATTAGATATAGGCCTGACAAGAGCTGGACAGGCTTGCGCAGAGAGAGCTTCTTATCTGAGAGACTGAGCTGCAGAAGTTTTATAAGGCACCGGGTAGCAATATGTTTTCTTTTGTATAACAGAATAAACTAGTTGTAGTGTGATTAGATACCTGCTTTATCTGATGACAGAGAAATGAAGGAGTCTTTCAAGCTGCTGTGTAGAATAGGTGTTCTCTTTTGTATATAGAATCCACAAGTTATAGTTTTTTTTATTTCAGTGTACATGTCACAAGATCCCTTATGCAGCTCTGTGCTCTCCGCTTTGTGTGTCTCTCTCTCTCTTTCAGCTCAGTGATTTGTTTACATTACATTAGCATCTTAGTAGATAAGGCTCCTGACAGTGCAGTCTGAGGCTGTCTTGCTGTATTGTGAATCCATTGTTGTACTGTTTATTATTTCACTTAAGTTTTGAGACTCTCCCTTGGATTCCTCACTCCTCACTCCCCCTCCCTCTCTCCCCTGCAGCTTCATGACTAAGCGTGATTTGTTGACATTCTGCCTGTGCTAACAAGAGAGGGGTAAGAATCTATCTCTCGGGCAAATCCCCTTTAAGAGGGCAAAACTGACCAAAAAACTCAAGCGGGAATGTAGCCTGATAAAGTCATGCCAGCGAAAGCTGGAAAAAAACAAGCTGAGAGCTCAGGTGCCAACATTAGTGACAGAGTGTGGAGGTGACGGCGGCAGCCACAGCAGCATGAGGTCAGACAGTGGCACAATGACATTCTGGAGGTCGCAAAACAGGAGGAGGCCACAGAGTGGCACAATGACTGAGAGGGAAGGTCACGGGAGCGGCAGCATGAGGTCAGGCAGTGGCACAATGACATTCTGGAGGTGGCAAAACAGTAGCAGGCCACAGAGTGGCACAATGACACAGTGTGGAGGTCACGGTAGCAGCAGCATGAGGTCAGGCAGTGGAACAATCTCATTCTGGAGGTGGCAAAAACTGAAGTAGGCCACAGAGTGGCACAATGACAGAGAGTGGAGGGCACGGCAGCAGCAGCATGAGGTCAGACAGTGGCACAATGACACAGTGTGGAGGCCACGGCAGCAGCCACAGCAGCAGCATGAGGTCAGACAGTGGCACAATGACATTCTGGAGGTGGCAAAACAGGTGTAGGCCACAGAGTGGCACAATGACAGAGAGTGGAGGGCACGGCAGCAGCAGCATGAGGTCAGACAGTGGCACAATGACACAGTGTGGAGGTCACGGCAGCAGCAACAGCAGCAGAATGAGGTCAGACAGTGGCACAATGACATTTTGGAGGTGGCAAAACAGGAGGAGGGCCACAGAGTGGCACAATGACTGAAGTGGAGGCCCACGGCGGAAACAGCATGAGGTCAGGCATTGGCACAATTACATTCTGGAGGTGGCAAAACAGTAGAAGGCCAAAGTGTGGCACAATAACACAGTGTGGAGGTCACGGCACCAGCAACAGCAGAAAGCAGCATGGGGTTTCATAGAGTGCACAATGACAGAGTGTTGAGGTGGGTGGCGATAATCAGTCCCTGGTAAGATGGTGGTAGGCAGATGGGGAAACTTCAGCGATGTGTGGCATCAGGCAGTGGGGGCATCAAATATGGCTGAGGCAGGTTTAGTTTGAACCCTGACTGAGGCCTACGGCATTGGTGTGTGGAAATCCTGGCCGCGCCAGGCCTTATTCATCTTGACAACGGTCAGTCGTTCCACATGTCCCTGGGACAAGCGGGTTCTCCTTGGGGAACGATGGCCCCCCGCACTGAAGACCCGCCTGATGCCACACTACTGGCTGGGCAGGACAGTTTCTCCACGCAAACTTGGCAAGTTGCGGCCACACACCGGGTTTGGCTGCCCCGTAGTCCCGCGGATCTTCTAACTGGGGGTGCAGAGGCTGTCCATGTAGCCACCACCTGTTGGTTCGGGACTGCTCAGTCTGCTGCTGCTGCTGCGACTGCCCTCCTCACTGGGAAGCTGCTCACCCATGGACTCCAGACTGGAAATACAAATATATGAACTGACCCTTCCAGCACTTGACGTAGGGAGGAATCCAGGATAATGTTATCTAAAACGACATTTTAATTGAAAATGTTTAAAAAACACTCCTTAAAAACATGGAAATCTAACTATACATGGGTTTCTTGCGATATTATCGCACTCTACACATCGATCCCTTTATCTCTAGCCATAACTGCCCTTGCACAGCAATTGAATAAATACACAAACTATGGAGACACCTTAAAACAGTATATCATCTTGGTGACAGATTTTTTATTAGGACACAATTATTTCTGTTTCAATGGTGATCATTATCTTCAGATCCAGGGCTGCCCTATGGGCTCCTGTTTCTCCCCATCATTGGCGAATATTTTCGTTACATGGTGGGAGGAGAGATATATATATTCACTGAACAATACCTTTGCAATGGACATCTTTTGGTACAGGCGTTACATAGATGATACCCTGCTAATTTGGCAGGGATCACCTATGAATATACCAAAATTTGTTGATTATATCAATAAAAATCAAGAAAATCTTTCTTTTACTTATACTAGCGACAGTATCAGGATGGTGTTTCTGGATTTGGAATTGACAGGAGATTCTCTCACTGGTAAAATTAAAACTAAAACATACAGAAAGCCTACTGCGGGGAACAGCATTTTGGAAGCTACTAGCTGCCACCCAAAACATGTCATACATAATCTCCCTATGGGGGAATTTATAAGAGCTAGGAGAAATTGTAGTGATGAGGCCTCTTTCCAGAATGAAATATCGCTTATAAGTAATAGATTGCAAAAGAGAGGCTATAAAAAATGGATGATACACAGAGCTAGCAAAAAAACTACTACTTTGAATCGTGAGAATCTTGTAGGTGGATCAAGGGAAATAAAAGATAGTACTTGTTCTATAGTGTTTTCTACACAATATAGTAGACAATTTAATGACATTTCAGATATAATTAAAAAATATTTGCCTGTTCTCACTACTGATCCCACACTGAAAACGATCCTTGCAGATGGCTGCAACTTTATATCTACGAGACCACGAACAATTGGGAACATGGTTTCCCCAAGTATGTTCACTCATGTATCCACAACGAGAAATACAAAGTGGTTAGATCTAAAAGGATCGTATAAGTGTGGCACCAGTAGGTGTGGTTTATGTAAATACATGGTGAAAAGTGATGTGTTTTCCTCTTCTGTTACTCAGAGAACCTTCAAAATTACGCAATTTATTCATTGCCACAGTACTTTCGTGGTATATGTGATTTGGTGTGAAGGTTGCAGATTGCCATATGTGGGATGTCCCGCGAGAGGTCTAGATATTAGAATACGGGAACATATTTATGATATTACACATGACAGCCTACGTAAAACATCGGGGGCGTCTAAACACTTTAGGGACATCCACCAGGGAAGCTTAGATTCCTTCAGAGTTATTGCCATTGAAAGAATTAATTCACCTAGGAGAGGGGGGGATAGGAAAAAATGCTTACCAACAGAGAAGCATTTTGGATTCTCATGTTGGATACCAGATATCCCCATGGCTTAAACTATAGATCGGATTTATTATATGTGTATTGATAAGTTGTTCTTTATAATTTTTAATATAACATCATATAACTATGTTGCAATAATGTAACTTATATTATGTGTCTTTTGAAGAGTCTTTTGATTAGCTGCAATTTCATGTGTGAAAAATAGGGTTAATTTCAGGTGAACCTCCTTGATTAGGCACGGTTTGGCATATAAGTAAGGATAATCTGTTTATGTGAATGTTATGAGAAAGAGCCAAGGCATACAGGCTCGAAAAGCGTCTTCATGCGGTTGTTTTTAAGGAGTATTTTTTAAAACATTTTTCAATAAAATGTACGTTTTACGATAACATAATCCTTGGATTCCTCCCTACGCAAGTGCTGGAAGATCAGTTCATATATTTGTATCCTGCATTTGGCCGTTACAGCCGACGGCTTCTTCCGAGTGCACAGCCTAATGAGGAGGGTGCGGACACCTAACTAGAGGAGTCACTGGTGAGCGTTTTCTATTTTTTCTTTCATATACCCTTATTTTAACAAACCACAAGCTCCTAACCTTTCCAAGCTACCTGCGTGATATAAAGATTTTGTGGATGGCTTTTGCAAGATGCAAGCTGAGACCCTAAGGCCATGTTCACACGGCGCGCAGTACGGCTCCAATCCGTCCCAGTAACTACGGTAGTCCACAGTTCTCACAGAGAACTGTGGATTCCGTCGCTCCTCCCCGCTCGGCGAATCTGCCGCGGGGGGAGAAGTGACATGCACATTATTTACGGCGTGTACGCACCGTAAATAATGCATTGTCTATGGGGCCGGCGGGCAGCTCCCCCGCCAAGCCCCCGCCCCCGGCCCTTATTCAAGCCGTATTGTGGGCGGGATCTGTCCCGCAAATACGGCTTGAATAAGCCGTGTGAACCGGGCCTAACACCTCAAATGCCCTGTGACTGTCCTATGGCGCTCGAGCTGGGTACCATTCCTCTATACAGTACAGTTTTACCCTTGCCTGAAACAGAAGCAATGTCAAAACCATATCAAAGTAAAGCTGAAAAAGGAAGGAGGTAATCTGCAAGTCATCTTTTCCAGCAGGTGTGAGGTTCTTATTTTTGAAGATGAAGAATTGTTCTGTATGTCCATGTATCAACTTTAAGTGCTTGAACAAGATAACAATCAAGAACTTATTTCCTATGTCTTTGATTTTGGAACTCCTTTACAGACTTCATGAGATTTTACTAAACTCAATCTTCATGGGACATACAGTTTGATCTGTGTATGAAAAGGGGATGAATGGAAGACTAACTTTAACACTAGAGAGAGGCATTTTAAATACCTTGTCTTGCCCTTTGGTCTTTCAAATGCACAGGCTGTATTCTCCCCTGATTTGGAAAGCCACCGAAGACATGCTCAGCAAGTCCTCTGCGATCTTCATGAAAACTGTTTGTATGCAAAGATTAAAAAATGCCTTTTTAAATGCACCTCCTTGCTGTTCCTTGGATGTATTATTTCTGATCAGTGCCTAATGGATCCAAAGAAGCAAGCGTCTCTGCTCAAATGACCCTGCCCTGTGGGTTCCCATGCCCATGTCAACACTTTCTGGGTTTTGCTAACTAGCATTGCCAAATGATTGCTCTTTTCTCTACCTCACCAAGAAGGGCAACAATACCAAGTTGCTATTTGAAGAAAGCCTTTGGGTGCATTCACACAGTAAGGGACAAATACCGGTCGGTTTACCCGACCGGTATTTGTCCTGTTTTGCGGCCGTCCCCCCCCGTGGAGGGGAAGGCTTTTCTCCGAGGCCCGCAGGCGGAAAAACCGCCAGACGGAAAACCCGTGCAGTGGAGACTGCTGCACAATTTTTCCATAGAGCTCCATTGTGCTAATTTTCAGCTGGTTTTTCAGGCGGTCTGCAAAACCGCAAACCGCCTGAAAAAACGGCCAAAAAACCCGTGCAGTGGGAACATGCCCTTTGTGTCTTTTACTGTGTTACATTGTCCTGATCCTGAGAGGCCTTTTTTTCTTTCAAGTAGATACGTCCTCTGTTGGGGCTAGTGTTGTCTTATTCCAAAGGAATCCTGAAGACAAGAATGTGACTTGTGTTTTTTTTTTTTTTTAAAACCTTTACTCCCCTACAGAGAAACTATAAATTGGCATTAAAAGAATGGTGCAAAACACTGTAAGGAGTTTGACACCCTGTGACCATTTACATGTACCACAAAAACTTTCTGTACCTAGAGACAGCCTAATATCTAAACTCTCACTAGGCTCGCTGCTCACCCTTCTTTAATGATTTAATTTCCTTTAGCATTTCAGGCCCACAGGGCAAAACACCAAAGCTGATGTACTGTTGAAATCTTTGGATGTCATATGATCGGGTCACTAAGTTCCAGCGCATCATAGAGCCTGAACCTCAGAGCTCTGTGGCCAAAATTTTTGGGAGATTTTACCTGTGAAGACTTTTATCTACCCAAGACAGCAAGTCCTGTTCTGGGGCCACTCTTCGACATTACATGAAAAAAACTTTGAGATTCTTAGTTCACATGTTTTGATCAAAAAATGCTTAAGCCACCCCCGGCTACCAACGGGATCTCAAGGTGGGTGGTCCTACTCTATTTTTAGTTCTCACTTGAGTCAAATTCAGACTTCTCACTTGGGTCACCAGACCTCATAATCCAGAGAGAAAAAAAAAAAAAGCCCCAACCTTCCAAGCATTACGGGCAACTGATATAACAACCTTTGGAGGTGGGCGGGGGGCAAGAAACCAAAATGGAGGCATCCATACCTCCCCATATAAATTAAAAGCAATCTATGCCAAATGCAACGTATAGTTCTGCACAAAAAAACATTTCTGAAAAACACAATGTGTACCTGGGTGCCATTGGCATGGTTTGGGCGGCATATATATATATATATATTTTTTAATATATATATATTTTTATTTTAATATATATATATATAATATATATATATTATACACGCATTCCATTACCATGGCACCCATCAGCTAAAAGGGATTACATACAATACAGGGAAAAACCTCTAAAGAAGCATTTATGCATCACAATACATGAAAAAAACTTTGACATTCTTAGTTCAAATGTTTTGATCAAAAAATGCTTAAGCCACCCCTGGCTACCAATGGGATCTTCCCACCTCCAAAGGTTGTTATATCAGTGCAGTATGCTTAGAAGGTTGGTGCTTTTTTTATTTTTCTCTCTGGATTATGGAGATCTGATGACCCAAGTGAGAAGTCTGAATTTGACTCAAGTGAGAGGTAAAAATAGAGTAGGACCATCCGCCTTGAGATCCCATTGGTAGTCGGGGGTGGCTTAAGCATTTTTTGATCAAAACATGTGAACTAAGAATCTCAAAGTTTTTTTCATGTATTGTAGATAGCATAAATGCTTCTTTAGAGGTTTGTTAGCACTCTTCCACATTGGCATATAATTTTGGAATTCGGAAATCTCTCAGTCTAATTTCCAGACATTGTTGGAGGTCTTTCCATTCACAGGAAGTTAAGGAATTAATGGCTGACTGTCCTGTCTGTGCTCAAAATAAAGTTCCCATGTAGCAGCACACTGGCCTCCTGCACCCACTCCCGGTGCCTGAGACTCCTTAGACACATGTTGCTAAGGACTTCATCACTGACCTCCCATTCTCCTCCAGTTGTACTATCACTTGGGTAGTAATGGACTGGTTTTACAAGATGGCCTGCTTCATACCACTGCCCACTCTACCATGGCATCTCAGCCTCCCTCACTTTTCTTCAAGCATCTATTCTGTCTTCCTGTATAACAACTATGAAGATAAATCCATGGGATCTTCTCTTTTTTTTATTTATATACATTATGGTTAATATCCGCTGCTTCCTCTTTCACGTTTTACTTCAAAGGAAGTTCCAGTCGTCAATTCACAAGTCCGAGATTTTCACTGCATCTGGCAAGACATCCATCAATTCTTATTATAAGCTACCTCCCAGAACAAGACAGAACCAGACAAGAAGCCCAGGCTTCCTAAGTTGTTCCAATTAGGAGACAAAGGGTGGCATGTATGAAATTTGGCGTGTAATAAGAAACGGTGCTGCTGTGTAAATGTATCATGCCACTGCTGAGGTCAGTGATGGAGCAGCGGTAATGGAAAAAGTAACTATTGGTTGAACCTTTAGTTTAGCGCAGATGGGAACACACCAGAAAAGTTTTTAAAAGTAAAGGAAGAATACTTTAAAATTTATTTTTCAAAAATATAGTGAAAGCAGATTAGTAACCACAGTACATATTTGCCAACCTTTTACAGCACTAAGTCAAGAAATGTTACCCTCACACTCAGAACGCCCTTGACCAGGTATGGAATATCCATTAAACACACTGGAAAACCCACATTTCTGTAGGGTTTGCAAAAACATTGTACCTTTTGTGTACTGTTTTCCAGGAGCTGCCCTATGTACTATTAGACGACACAGTACAAAATATTGTTGTAAGATTAAATCTGAGACAGAATACAGTGGACTCTTATTTAACCAAATTTCTATTAAAGAGTAGCAGCTACTTTGTTTTTCCTCTGATGCTCAACTCTACTATTTACCTGGCAGTGTCAGAAAGGGAAGATCTCTCCTTAGGGAGAGCACCTATATAGGCGTGTGGAGATTCCAACTCCACGAAGCATCTGCAAATCACAAGGCATTATCTAAATATTCCTTTTGCTTTCCAAAGACCCAGTGGGTCAAAAGCAAATTGAGGATTTGTTACATCCAACAGAGGGCGCTTGAGCTTCTCAGCTCCTTTTCCTTAATGCCTTGCGATATGCAGATGCTTCATGGAGTGCAAAAGGCAATTTCGAATCTCCACACGCCTATATAGGCGCTCTCCCTAAGGAGAGATCTTCCCTTTCTGAGCCACTCATTGCCTCACTCTCAGCCAAGCTAGCATCGCTCTGCTCTGTACTGACCAGGGGCAAACACCCTGAAATGGCTGTATACAGATGGGTGATGCTGGCTTTGCTAAATATCCCTCTTGCTTTCGAAAGACCCAGTGTGTCAAAATTAAATTGAGAATTTGTTACATCCAACAGAGGGCGCATGAGCTTCTCAGCTCCTTTCCCATAATGCCTTGTGACTACAGTCAGGATGACAGGCATAATGGGCCTCAGACAATAAGGGTCAGGTTCCTTACACCTCATACTGGTGTTGTTTACTGGACAAACCTGGAATTTGGGACAAAAAAGTGGTATTGCTTGCCACTCACTGTGTATACATAGCATGTGAAAGAATTTGAAGGTAATGAGATGTTCTGCAGATCATATTTTCTCCAGTGTACTGTATAAGTGACCTCAGGATCACATCTTCAATGACCTCACCAGTTCCTTGTGAACCGATAAGCTGTGAACCATCAGCCTTCCCCTATTGTACATTATCCACAGCTACTCTTTAATCATGTCTTGCTTGAACATAACCCAAAACCATCTAGACGCCTCAGTACCAGTAATTGTATGAATGTTTTGAACATCAGATTTTCCACATATCGAGCCAGCTTCTCTATGCCTGCGACCTTTGCACGTAGATGTCAGCAACTCCTCGCTAAAAGGAAAAAAAACATATCTATCGAAATAGATTTCATTGTTTGGAGAACTTGTGTTATTTCACTTAACTAGTTTTATGTAATATTATCCATTTAGGAAAGAAGTCGATTGTGGATTAAGGTTTCTTCTTAGGGTATGTTCACATGTCGCAATTACAGTTACGTCATGCAATGAACTGAGGCAGATTTGTAATTTGTGGTGCCGAGAAATACGGGAGCACAATAATTGTTGCCTGAACGACGACGATAACAATATTTCTTTGGGCATTGTTTCAGTGTAGTTTGGAGCTTGTTTCAGCACATAATATGCCCTGAAATACGTGCCAAAATACGTCACATGAACATATTCTGACCATAAACTAAGGTGGAACTCTTGTCCTTGGGGGTAATATTTCAAACGTGAGGTTCTTGCATCTCAAGTGGGAAAATGTGAATAATTTGCTAGTGGCTGGTCACCAGCTCTGCCATCAAAAAAGTGTGGGCCTCATAGAGCTAAGGAGTCTGGGCCCTAGGGCTCCCCATCACATGGGGGGAATCAAGTTGATTCTGGGGGAAGTAAAACAAGTTGGCAAGGACTGTGGTGGGAAGCTGAAGGGGACACAAAATGACAGGGTTCTCTTGGGGGATGAGAGGTTGGGAGGCACAGAATGCGGTAAGAGTAGCTGGGTTTGGGCTGCAACTTGGGCATGGCTCTGCGAAGGGGCAGAGGTGTCGAAGGAAATGAAAAGTAGTATGGATAAGAGGAGAGCATGGGGAAAAACAAACAGACAGGTGTTCTGTGGAAGGTCAAGAGAGACAGCAGAGGAGGGGGCGAGGGGAAGATAGTAGATGGCAGGATATTATTTTGGAGGCATTAAAGGGGCAGAGGGAACAGAGAGAAGCATGGAGGGAGAAGAAGCATGGGAAGCAACAACCTGGCAGGGTCTCTGTAGAATGGCAAGAAGGGGACCACAGTTGTCATGACTTTGGGAGTAGAAAGATCCGAGTAATAAAAAATGGAACGGATGGGAAGGTGGGCAGGAGGAGAAAGAATTTGGGAATATTGATGTGAAGAAGCGGGGGAAGGAGACATTAGGTAAGCAGGGACTCTGAATTCCTCAAAATCATTGACACTACTGTAGGTAATAGGGCTCTGTAGGAAACAGAGGTGCTGGAGTAATGTAAACTGGCATTGACAGTACAAGGGTGAGGGGGAGATACACCATAGAAAGGATTTTTAGTATAATGCATACAATGTGCATTTCAGGATGCCGAGGAGGTTGAGGGGTGGGAATCTCTTGTAGTATGTATACAGTAGTTCCATTTGGTGAGAAGATGGACCCTGTGTATTTACTGGTGTCAAGTTGGTAATTTAAGGGAAAAACATCAAAAGTCTGTTTCATCATTACATTCCTATTAAGCTCATCAGATAGTTTGTTTAAACTGCTTTTACAGCTATACATCCTTTTTGAAGTATCAGATATCTTCAACACAGCTTTCCTTGAGATGGATGCAGTGTCTGCTAACAGCAAGAGATTCAAGGCCTCTCTCCCCCCCCCAGACAATACAGAGGGGACCCTAGGAATGTATTTAATCACTTCATGCCAATCAAGTTAATTCGAATCTGTCTCTCGAAACAGCCAATTACCCAATGATGAAGATCAGGATTCTTAATTTTGGGGAAGATATCAAACTGTTATTTTCCTTTAAAAAAGCGATTTTTTTCCCAAACGGAAGGATTTGGGTCGTTTTTCTAGCTCGGCGCGACAGCTGTAAAAATAATAAACGGAGGAGACATTTAAATTTGTAAAGGAGTGAAACAAAGAAAATTTTCCACCCCTGATTTAATCATCTTGCACGGGGACTTTTTTCGTGCCAAGGAAAAATTTGTTTGGCCCATTGTATAGTTTAGCAGTCGTCCAGCAGGGGGTGCAGCGGCTTTCTTTTTGGGGCCCGGGGCCCTGACGAGTACCAGTCAACGCCCTGATGCTGCCCTGTAAGGAAAAACAGAAAGACTGGGCTATTTTCCGGCTGTAGGTCTAATGTAGAAGAAAAAGGACCCTGTCTCATGACAACAGAAATCAAAGAGCTCAAAAAGTGCTATGACATGAAGAGGTCCACAGCCATTGTCGAATCTAGTTGGCTGCTACTTGTAGACTCAACCTTTGAGGTTTTTTTAGTTTTAAGTGACAGGAAAACACCTGGAGGCCGGTCATGCAATCTGTCAAGCATCATGGTTTTGCAATACTTATGTATCACATGATAGAAGTGCCTCTGACAGGGCCATGTACTGAGTAGGGCAAAAGTTACAGCTCCTCCTGCCTTAGGCACTTAGACTGAATTTGTCCCTTTAAAGTTGAACTCCATCTTATGTTCATCGCTCCCTCCTTTGGTCCCCTGAAGGAACCCTCAAGTTTTGAATTCAAAATCCCAAAAAAAGCTCTCCTTCAAGAACTTATTGCAGGATTTCCAGTGGGAAAATAGACAAAGGAAGATCGGTTAACCTGTGTGAACACTTCTCTGCACCAGGGCATAGTAGGGCAGGTTTTAAAGGATATAAAATTTTTATAAGAATTTATATTCATCAACACAAGGACTCAATCTAACTCCTGGATGTTTGCCTCATTACATAACTGTGGGATAGTGCAACAGTCGCATTGTATTTACTCTAAATCATTTTGTGACTTATTATGAAAAGCATTCTTTTGATTCTGGTTTTGGCCACAAGATGCCACTGCCCCGGGGAAACTGGGTATGCAAATGACAGACATGTGACAAGACATGTGACTGGGGGCTGGGGCAGCGGCCATTTTGGGGAAGAACAAAAAAATAGACAAAGAGAAGGGCAGGGGAAACAGATCGGCTGAAGTTGACTGGCTTTCCCTGCCCCGTTTGGCCAAAAGTTGAGAAACCCCCCCAAAGGAGAAGGAGCGTAACTGTGCGATTAAACTGTTGTCAAAGAAAGCCCACAAGGAAAAAACACTCTGCAGGACGAGAGGGGACTATACTTGGATGTCGGCTTCACCAGCGGGGATCACCCCCCAAGCACAACGCCGGCCATCAAAAGATATCCCCGGGTCAAAGAAAGCGTGCACGCCAACAAAACTAGGACTGGTGCAACCTGTTAGTCTATTAGGGACAGATTTTTTTTCGGGCCCAAAGTGTTTACCCCAACTACGCCTCCGATTCGGGACATTGAAATGGGGCTTGCTTTAGCTTTTTATTTATGCAACAAGTTCCATGTAGGGAGTTTTATATGATAGCGGGGGGATAGCGAGAAAGAGCTGGTTAATTTTAAGCCTCGTGCCACACCCCCGGCGCCTTTTGTGAACCACACACGTTGTTCCTGTCCTTGTAAGTATTAAAAGGTAGCGGTGTTCGGTTTTCTGAACCCAAGAATGGGAAAAATGATCGGCATCCAGGGGGACACATCTCGCGGCGCGCGGGGGCACGGGGGCCCTTTGGTTACCATTTTGTCAGTGTGCTTGGGGATTGTTCGAAATGCTTTCCTGAAAAGTTCAGTAAATAGGGGTTTGTTGAACTGTTTTGGGGTTTGTTTTCTTTGCCCTAACTTCGCTGTACTGGGAACCCTACCGGTTCACTTACAATTTGGCGTAGGAGGCGGGATAAGCCCCCTTAGGAGGGGGATGCGACGGAGTTTTCCCCCCCGTCAATGTGCCGGGCCCAAAGGCCCAAGTTCAGGGTGTCCCCTAAGCCCCCCAATGATTATGTTCCTTAGGGTCGCTTTTACAATCCCCCCCAATTTTATGGAAAAACATGACACGCAGGACTGGGCAGAAAGGGTGCGGGTGCAGTTAAAATATTTAACCAGTCCAACTGGGGGGCGGAGATGCTTTGGGGGCCTTAGGGGGGACTTAATGGCAGTGATGGTAGGCCCGAGTCCGAGAGGGACACACTGGAGAAAAATTCCCCGGTGGAGGACCCAAAGGGGGGGCCCAAAGGTGGTGCACCTCGAAGCCACTTCTTCCCCCGTCCGCAAAGAAGAGTGAGACCCTCACAGACTCAAAAATCCCGACGGAAAGTTGAATAAAATAAGGGGGCGAGACCCATGGCCAGGGGGCTTTTCAAATGAAAGCTATAAGATCAGTTCTTTGTGGACGTACAATAAATCCTTAGGGGCAAATTGCAAGAGAGACCCGAATGAGGCTGCCTGAGTTTTAAGTGTTTACTTACCGCTAAAAGAGGGAAAAGAACCCTACCCAAATGGTAAAGGCCATAAAGGGGCCCAAAGCAGCAGAGGAGGGGGGGAGCCTCGGGGGTTTTTAAACCTGGGTCCAGGTTGTGGACAGGTTAGAGAACTTCGGTGGATGTCCGAGAAGGAGAACGGCTACAAACCCAGAAGTGCCTCAGCTTCCCACCCCCCCTTTTCAGAAAACCCCCACAGCGGGGCCCAACTGCAGGGGCCCCATCAGGCCACGGAGATCTATGGGTCCTCTCTGGGGGTTTGCCAACAGATGGCCAATGCCGAGAGTGTCTTGAACATTACATCTACGTGGGGGTGCCCCAGAAGTAAAGCCCAACGGAGGAGCAGCCTCTATGCCAGCAGCCCCGTTATGGAAGCCGAGTTAAAAGGCCAAAAAGTACCGCCAGTTGATACGGGGGTCGAGGCACCCTGGCCCATGGGTTTTTTGAGCACACTTTAGGCACATGAGGAGCCGGAAGAGGAGGCCCTTAGGCTGCCAGCACCCAAAAATGGTGAAATGGACTGAAAGGGGAAAATGTCTGGATGCAAGCCCGACTGGGGGGAAAAAGACTGGGCAAGAAGGGATTTGCTATGGATCCCCCAGTCGCAGGGGGGGGAAATTGACCTGGGAAATTTGAATGTCTCAAAAACTTGGGATCCCCACCTACGCTAAAGAGGGACCAAAATTGGCAGGGGGCCACCACGCACCGGCCAACTTGAAGGCCAACAACAGATGGTGAGGAGTGCATCGCGAAAGAGCCCCACACCGTCGGCCCATTGGGCGGGGTAAGGGTCCCGCGAAAGCCCTGATAAAAAAACATCCCCGCCACGACACAAAACAGCTATTGATGTTGCCGGGGGAACCCGGGGACGGAAGTTAAATGGGCGGGAAAATCCCTTGATTAAAACCGTCTCCGGGAAGGTCACAAACCGCCCTGGTAGCTCACCCCCTTTCCACCGGAAAAAGGGGTTTTGGTCCCGTGAGATGCCTCAATGTATGGACAGGAGTTAAACCCAAACCCCACGAATATTCTGTTAGTGAAGTCTTTTCCCGGGAGAAGACATTTTTCCGGGGCGAGAGGACTTACGCTATTGCCTGACAAAGGTCGGCCGACCTAGCGTAGGGGATGAAGAGTGAACCTCCAAAGCGGAAAGGGAAGGGCCCCGAGGATAAAGGCCCAAATGGGGGTTGACCTGGGGGCCCTCTTACTCCGGGCAACAACACGCGGGGAATACTTTTGGAATTTCAGGAGGATTTCCAAGACAATGAAGATTCGGGTGTGCTTCTACCATTGAGCACGAAATCCCTACGGGCAATCAGCCCATCAAGAAAAATACCAGCAGATCCCCCCAAAAGTACCAGGCAGTGAAAATATGGGCCAGCATGCTGGGGAAACGGGTGATCCAAAAAGTCAAAGTCCCCGGGCTGCCCGGGGGGTCTTGGTGGGAAAAAAAAATGGGGGTCTCAGGTTCTGTTAAATTACCGAAAACGAATGCCCAGACTGTTTGTGATGCCTAGCACTCCGCCGATGAAGAAAACGCTTCCCCCTCTGTCAGCAAAGTTTTTCTCGACTCTCGACTTGGCCACGGAAAACGGCGGTCCCCGGGTAGGAAGAAAAGGGCAAAAACGCCCTTTATTTTACCTATGGGGGTCTATGAGTTCAAATCGGATGCCATTTGGCCCTTTTAATGCACCAGGGACATTCCCGAGGGATGGAGCACTGTCTGGGGGATCTTTAAATTTGAGTCGGTGCGATTTTTCCTGGAAAAGTGTGGGTTCGGAAAACCCCTTTTAAGACAATCTTCAAACGGCAGGGGCCTGGGAAAGACTAGGGGGGCCCCGGGCTTTAAAAAAGCCTAAGAAGTGTCAGCTCTTCAAACAGCGGATAGATACTTGGGGCATTAGTCACCCAGAGGGGGTACAGCTGGCCCCCATAAGGTGGGGGTTCAAATGGGCCCCGGGCCTGTACACTACGAGAGGCAAGATTCCGGGGCTGGCCAGTATTTCCGAAAAGGTTTTTTTTTTTTTCCCCCCTTCGCCCCATCGCAGGTCCCTTAAATGGCTAGTGAGAGGGACGGGTGGGGGGCCCAAAGAATCGCCCATTTATTGGGGGCCACGCACAAAAAGCTTTTTACTCTGAAAGAGGCTTGACCAGTCTCGATTTTGGCCTAGTGCGGTTTTGATACTCCCTTTTTGTTGTATACTGAGGGAGTCTACATGGGTTGGGGGCCGTGCTGTCCCCGGTCCGGAAGGGGGAGAGGATAATTGCCTATGCCAGTCGTCTTGGCAGGTCAGAGCACAATCCCCACAATTAAGCTCCCTTTAAAAAATTTGGGAAATATTGCCCCCGGGATGGTCCATGACAGAAAGGTTTGCAGAGTACCTGACAGGGCAGGGTGACCGTCAGCGGCAAAAATCCCTTGCAAATTTGGAGAACGCTAATCTTGGAGCCCTTTAACAGAATTGGTGGGCCCCACTCTCAAAGTACCAATCCACATTAAGTTCCGTTAGGGGGGAAAAAGGGGAATCCCATGCCCTCCCGGGTTCCATTTTGACTAAATCTCACGCGTTGCGAAGAGTTTGAAACACGAAAAAGCCCGACCTTGGCGGTTACCTATGTTCCAGACGTGGCACACTCAAAGGGGGGGTGTCGGGGTGCCGATGGGGTTGGGAAAAAACATGGCTGTTGGCAGAGGGTCCAAGATGGGGGCCCAGATTACGGGAAAGGGGAAGGGGTGGGGCCGGTCTCGGGTTGGCCCTTTGGCCCGAAGACAGGCTCAGCGACCAGAGGGCAAAAGCTGTTGAGGCAGTGGAAAGCTGAGTGTTTCCCAAGGTTTCCTGTGCCGGGGCCATCTACTTACAATCAGTTGCAGCACCGACAACACATTGTTATCCCCAGTCATGGGACCAGAGGCTGTGGGGAAGCCATGGAGGGCGCCCATTTTGGGATGACAAAAACTAAAGGGCTTCAATGAGTTTTACGCCCGATTGTTAAGCATGGTTCGAAAACTTGCCTCAAGTGTCGTACCGTGGGGTTTAAATAAAAGCACTGAACAGCAGGCCCCGTTCAGACCATCGCACCCTTACGCCCCAGAGCTCCCGAATTTACTTGACAGATTGGGGACCTACCTCTGGGGATTTGTTTTTTTTGGTCATGACAGACCATTTTACTAAGATGCGTGGCTGTACCCCCTAGGGGCAACGAGAGCGCTCGAAGCGGTCGCAAGCACTTAACAGGTGTTTGGGTGCCCAAGAGGATACATTCCGACCCCGGGGGAGTTTCCCAAGGGGGTATAATAGCGAACTGACCAGTTGTAAGGATTGAGCGTTCCCTTTTCTACTCCGTACCCGCAGGGGAACGGGCTTGTGAGCGGGTAACCGCACCCTTACCCGATGCTGCGACCCCAGAGGACAGGGCCCGAAGCAGGTGGCCTGATACCTCCCGACTGATGTGGGGCCCACAACAAAAGGGGCACAACCACGGTTTTTCCCCACACAGCGATTTTGGGGGGACCGGGCGAGAATTGAGGATCTCCCCATGCCCTCCGAAAGAACCCCCCCCGACCAGAAAACCACGGGCCGGGCCCAGGAACCCGCCGCCGACTGCGGATGTGCACAAGGTTTAGGAGAGCTCTGAAACAATGGTGCATCCAACCCGCGGCCCCTGCGAGAGACAGTTTTTGCCCCGGGGATGGGTCATGGTCAGGCTAAAGACATCTGGGGAATTGGATGGGAGGGGAGGCAGCCCCCTATGGGTCAAAGAAGGGTGGTCCCGCCATCCCATCTACGGGTGGACCGGGGAGGGGGAGGGGCCATCACGAAATCTGCACAGAGATATGTTTAAAGCTGTGATTTTTTAAGTCCTGAAAAACTACGCCGAATACTACCCCTGTCCCGCAGCCTCACTAGTTTAAAGTGGGCTTCTCGGTTCCGGTGTCAAATGAGGGCCAGCGTTCAAACTTTCCCCTAGAAAGACTGGGCAGCAACAATCTCCCCCCCGGAGAAGGCCGAAACCCCTGAGCCCATACCCCACATGGCACCCAGGGGCCAATGTGGTGTACCCCCACACGCATGCGCAAATGAGTTTGTGTGTGGAGGTTGCGAGGACGCAATTCTAGTGGGGTTTGGTATGTGGGGGAAAAGGGAACAGCCGATTTACTCAGTAAAAACAACGTTGGAAATTTTTTATTTAAAGATTCGTTTTATTTTGGTGTTGGCCACAAATGCCACTGGGCCCGGAACTGGGTAATGGCGCGGCCATTTTGGGGAAAAACCAAAAAAAAAGACAAAGAAAGGCAGTAGGGGAAAAATGGGCTGAAGATTTACTGAGCTTCCTGCTCCTTTGGCTCAAAATGTGAAACCCCCGAGGAAAAGGGTTTAACGGCCCATTTGGGTGTTTTTTTAAAGAAAGCCCCACAGAGGGAAAAAACACTCTGCAGAGACTGAGAGGAGCGACTACTCTTGGATGGGCTTTACCCCGGGCATCACTGCAGAGCAGCAACTGCGGGCCCTCGAAAAAGGGAAAACCCGGGGCAAAAAAGCGTGACGCCAACAAAAATAGGGCTGTGTGCAGGCCTGTTAGTCTAGTTGGACAGATTTTGGGTTTTAGGCCATAAGTGTTTTATCCAACAACGCCTCCTGATTCAGGACATTTGGAAGGGCTTTTCTATAGCCTGTTATTTATGCAACCGTTTTCCCTGTGAGAGGGTTGTTTTTTAGTTAAAATTTTGGGTAGCAGGTAAGCTGGTTTAAATTTAAGCCTTTGCCACACCAACGGGGCGCTTTTTTTTTAACTGCACCCCACACCAAGTTCCGTCCTTATGGTATTAAAAAAGGAGCGGGTTTCGGCCTTTTTGAACCCCCGAGGGTAAAGATCGTGCATCCAGAGGCACACCTTCGGGGAGTGTGGCCAGGGGCCTTTGGTTTCTATTTGACATGTGTGCTTGGGGGTTTGTTCACAATGCTTTTCCCGAAAAGTTCAGAAAAAATGGTTTGTTTTCTTCGCCGTAACTCGCTGTGTCCGGGGAGTAATGTTTGCATTTCCACTTGACCCATAAATCATTAAAAAAAGCCCCGACTTTTTTACAGTGGGCGGTTTCAGGCCTCTTTCTGCAGCACGTAAGCATGCGCAGAAAAAAGGGGTTTTTTTAAGCTCTCACGCCACAACTGTGCTAGGGAAAGGAGCTGCATTTTAAAAATCGTTTTTGCGCAGTCTCGGAAGTCTGGGGAACTTGAAGCCTCTAAACCCCAGCATTTAACCCTTTGATTGCCACTGTCCGGGACCAGCAACGGGGATTTCCCTGCTTCATCGGGCCAACAGGACTCCCAGTCAGGGCCGTTCCGGGCGTGGCGGGTTATCGCCCGGGGCGCCCAGCTCCCTCCCCAAGGGGGGCGCTGCGACCCCCCTTGCCTCGCCCCGCCTGGGGGGATGCCCCCGACTTGCCGGCTTTTTTATAACAGTCCGCAGAGCCAGCAGGGGGCGTTGTCAAAGGGGGGGAGGCGGAGGATCGTTCCCGTCCCGACTCCTCCCCTGTATCGCGTCGCGGGAGGGCCCCTTTCACCGCCCCCCGGCCTCGATCTCCCGCGGCAGAGATCCCTGGCAGTTGCTGCGTTAAGCGGCGGATACTCACCTGCTTACACAGCTCACACTCCGGACCGGGACCGCGGGCCCGGGGAGTACTCTTTTTTTTTTTATACTACTTCGGCAATAAAAAAACAATGCTTCGGACCATCTGATTCTGAAACAGCAAAAATT